>JASCZW010010738.1:0-67537 GCA_034211315.2 Aedes japonicus | reverse complement strand
CTTCTGCAGACACTCGTTTCCGTAAATTGTAGCATTTATTGTTCCTTTTGAGTAGAAAATGGACGATTGCAAGCCACATGTGCAAATTGTAAGCTAAACGAGCACCTTCTCTCTGATTTGTTCCGTCGCAACAGTCATATCTACAATTTGGACACTCTCCCCAACCAATTTGGTATAGAGTTGAGGTTTCGGTAGTGCTCTGGAAGCCTCTTTCACCTTCGTTTCGAGATCCATCAAAATACAGTGGGAGGGTTTATCCAAAATGTGGTTGGTACAGCTTTCTGGCCCTCATTTTGGTTCTGGTTTGGTTCTGTAATTCGTGACCAACACACGAGTAGAGGCTGATTTGCTCTTCTTAATAAAATCGACGTCTGTTTGGTGCAGTTAAGAATTGCTGGAACCAGGTAAAGGCTGCCTAAAAGTAAATTAGAAAACCCCTCGCGCACCGCTAGCATGCCTCTAGTGTTGGAAATCAACATTTTTGACAGTGGTTTGTTCACATTTCTATAGAAAATTACTGATGCAAGTTTGATCAAAGTTGTCGATTGCGTTTAAAAATAATTCGAAAGACGAAACAATTTTGTGCAGAAACACCTGGAAAATCCTAAGTGGTCCAGTTCCCAACTGACTGAAGTGCTGAAGATGCCGAAAACAACAGTTTATCAAGTGCTTAAAACCTACAAGGAAACTCTGAGTGTGGAAGAGAATCAGCGGACCTACGAAAAACTGGAAACAGAGATCGTCAGCTACGCAGCAAGGTGTGGAGGTGCGTTTAAACCAACCCCGGTCTTTCGATCCAAGATGTGGCCAGAAGGTACAACGCCAACTTTCAAACGGCGCGGAACATCTTTGTCAGGGAAGGATACAGGTCTAACAAAGCCAGTGAACATCCGAACCGGCACATGAAGTAGAATTCCGTTGCCACAAAGCGTGCAAGGCTCTTGTACGACCGTGTCTTGACGGAACACGAGGAATACATTTTGATCGATGACGAAACATATGTCAATCTCTTTTTTAAACAGCTTCCCAGACAAAAACTTTACATCGCCACCGAACGTTAATTTGTGCCGGGAAGATTTAAGTTCGTATTTGCCGACAAGTTCCCAAAGAAGGCAATGATTTGGCAAACAATTTGCAATTATGGCCTGAAAACGGAACTGAAAACACATCTTCGACGATGACATACCAAGTTCACATCAAAAAATGCCTGAGAAAACGTGTATTGCCGTTCATCCTCCAGCATAAGGGCAAAGTCAACTTTTGGCCCGATTTGGTCAGCTGCCACTACTACAAGGTGGTTCAGGAGTGGTATACTGCCAACAAGATCAATTTCGTCCTCGAAATGTATCCTCCGAATTGCCCGGAATTTCGACCATTCGAAAAATACTGGGCAA
Organism: Aedes japonicus; assembly: GCA_034211315.2. Taxonomy (NCBI): domain Eukaryota; kingdom Metazoa; phylum Arthropoda; class Insecta; order Diptera; family Culicidae; genus Aedes; species Aedes japonicus. The sequence continues at coordinate 66,143 of JASCZW010010738.1, read as the reverse complement.
TTTCAAAGCAGCGACTTCGACGAACCTGAGGACCTCCATCAAGAAGTAGGTTCGAAATTTCTTTCGAACTGGAGCAATGTAACCATCTACTATTTAATGAAATTTATAGCGCCAATCGTAAACATCATGCTCCTTGTTCCGTATATGTCGCTGAATTATCGGCAATACATTTTACGCTACAAATTATTACCTCAATTACACCGGACCAGTATTTCATTTTCACGGATAGTCTCAGTTCTAAATAGGCTATTCGCTCTTTGAGGCCGGTAAAGCACTCCTCGTATTTTCTCATGAAAATACAGGAGCTTCTTAGTGCTTTATCTTCGCGTTATCATCACCTTTTTATGGGTTTCATTGTTCAATCCTGGGCAATGAGAAAGCGGACTCGCTTGCAAAGGTGGGCGCTATGGAAGGCGATATTTATGACCGACAAATCGCCTTCAATGATTTTTTTTTTCCTATTTTTCGTCAATAGTCACTCGTCAGCTGGCAGTATAAATGGAGTAAAGGAGATTTGGGGCGCTGGCAACATTTTATCATCCCAATGGTGTCGAAGAAATCTTGGTTCAGGGGGATGGATGTGAATCGAAACTTCATTCGTGTCATGTGTCGCCTCATGTCCAATCATTATACTTTGAACGCTCATTTATACCGAGTTGGGCTGAGCGACAGCAATCTCTGTGAGTGTGGACAAGGTTTTCAGGACGCAGATCACGTTATTTGGTCATGTGCTGAGCATCGTGGTTTCAGATCGGGGCTTTATGATTCCCTTCGGGCTCGAGGTAGACAACCCAATATACCAATTCGAGATATTTTGGCTGCACGTGATTTGGAGTACATTTATGTGTTTTTGACTAACATAACCCTTAGATTGTAGTTATCCTGACCTGTATGTTTACTAGAAGTTTTTTTTTGTGTTTTTGTGTGTTTTTTTCTTTCTCAAAAATTTGCAAGTCAAAAGAAAACCAAAAGTTGTATACTTGTTGTATACTGTATACTGCTTTGTAAACCACACTTTAAATTCCCACCCATCTTCCCATTTCTTCAATTGTTCTTCCTATTAACCTCGAGACGGCCGCAAGTAATCGGTTTTACCGCCTTAACGTTAGTTTTAAGTTAATTGATATATATACTTATGAAAACTTCGTTCTGTAAAATTGATTCGATTGATAAAATTGATTTGAATGATTAAAAAAATACTAAAATTAAAACTAACTGTGCTTCACAATAGCTTAACTTCAAATCTGTCTCTAGAATGAAAGAATCGAATATCAAGTATATTCAAGAAACATCCTAGAAACTTACAAACTTTAAAGTTATTCAAACAAAAATCCAATCCAAATTTAATCATGTTATAAAGGGGGCGACCCCGGCATATTGGTTAGCATCCATATCTCTCACTCTAATGTCACGAGTTCAAATCTCACTTCCGGACAAGTCACAAAAATACCCAAAAGGTGTTTGAGACGGGAGGTGAAGAATAACAAAATAATGTTAGTCATGACAAGAAGATAAACACTTTGGCACCATGATACATCACCTCACGCGACACTAAATAACTACGTGTCGTTGGTTGTCGGCGCTTCAAAAGCACGAGTCCCCACTGGCATTTGAAACAAAAAACTGCAACTCTTTTCCGGTAGCCACCTGATCCTCCGGCATCAGTAGCTGAATTGGAAATCCCATAATTGGTACCCAGTGAGATGCCGCATCGTTCGATTGAGACATACTGCTAAATCTAATTATCAGTTTCGCGCATCCTCCGATTTCACACCAGTTTTGGCAGGCGACGCGCAGTTAGGTGCCATCATTATAACAGAAGACCCATGGAAATCGGATGTCATTTGTGTGTCGTTTCATTTCCTGATCAATTGAGAAGACACCGGGTGATCGGGCAATGCACGCGATCAACTTGTAAAAAAAAAGGATTGCCGAAAATCCGGGTTGAACTGATCTGTTTTCATTGTTTTGCAGTTTGCATGTAAAGGGAACTATGGTAATTGGTCCTATATTAATCTCATCCTAATAAGTCTGTGCTCACCCTGCGCTGAATCAAGAGAAGTGAATTTCGTTGCCATCATACTTGTCTTATTTGATGGATATAATTCAATCCCAGAATCTGTTTTCTCTTCGCGAATCACCAAACCAAAGCCAATTTTCGAAACTATACACAATAAATTCACTCATCTAACCATTTGCCTCGCGACCGAAGTGACCACAACTCATGCGGACATCAAAAGCAGTGTGTCACTGTTACTCTACTGTAGCACCGTGAACCGGATCGCTTGGAGTCCAATTCCGGTTTCCACCATTTAGAGCCAAACCTGAGGGGAGGTATGTTTTCTTCCTGAATCGTTTGTGCTCTTGCCTTCGCGACGATTGATGAATGGAGTCACAAATGTAATAACTAGTTACCAGTTCGGAATCGTGTGTACTTTGACGAGTCAGCGTAGACAAAGGTGGTCAACAGGCTAGTTTCTCAAAGTCCGAGTGTGTGTGTGTGTGTGTGTGAGTGTGTTGGAACCGTGATTGAAAAACAACAAACCAAATTCAGGTGAAAGTGACCAATGCCCAGACTACTCGCTGGCTGGCGGGAGGCAGGAGAGTCAATGGAGTTCGGATGCGTGCTTTCATCATCGATTGTATTTACCTCCCTCGATGACGGCGGGAGGTATGTCGATTTATGCTCGTAGTATTTCTAGCATCGTTATTTGTTTCAACACATATTATATAATTGTGCTGTTGCTGTTATTTCTAGCCAATGTTTGTTTATGGTTATTTTGCAGTGTACCTAATTTGATTATTTAGTGTTATGGTGCGTACATTTTGTTGAGATATTGTTTTCTAAATCAAGAATTTGTTTTCTTTTTCAGGTTATAAATTCCAGCGATGATAGGTGAGTTTAATTGAATACTTTATTCTATTTAGACTGTTTCATTTTGTGGGATAATTGACAACTGATGATCAAATGATCATGTCAAGCAGCACACATCGATCAAAAATGATTACAACGACTTGATTATGGCTAATTTGAGTCACAAAGCTGTTACTTTAACTGGCTTGAAACAAATGTGCTACCCTAGCAGCACATATGTTGCAAACCAGGTCAGGCAACTTAAATGTGACTCATTCAAGTCACAATCAAGTGTTTTAACAGTTGTGTGCTGCTTGGGTACTAGTGATAATTTATTATCTTGTGCTTAAACAGTTTTTGTGAACTTCTGCAAGATTAGGCAGATAAGCTTTTGTATCGAGCCAATTTTTTCAATATTTTTTTTAAACTCATAGAAAAGCAAAACTTTATGAAAAAAGGATCCCGACAACTCGATTTCATCATTTTTATTCTTTAAAATTCACAGTGATAAAATCTTCACCCTGTTTTATTTTGAATAGTTTCAATATCGCAAGAAGCAGAAAACTTGAAGCAAACCAACGGAGGAATAGAAGGAAAAGTAGAAAAATTGAAGAATAAGAGTGAGAAAGACGAAATAATGTGGAAATATTCTGGTGTAAAGTGTCAAAAAAAAATATTTTAACAGTATGAAAAAGATTTTCAAAGATTGTTAATAAATAACTAATCGATGTTTTGTGATAGAATTATCTGTTCCAGTAGGTGGGTGTGCGTGGGTTTTTTTTTGCAAGGGGTAGGAAATCCTCATGTGATATGATGTGATAGGAAGCCACCACCAGTGCATGACTTGCCACAGCGTACAGTTCCTCATAATGGCAAGATCAAACTACATATACATATCTGTAATCCTCACTATTTCGTTGTTTGAGAGCCCTTAAGCAGAAGCACTTAGACGAAACCCATAGAAAGGATAGAGAATCTCCTTCCAACGAAACGCTCTTATTACAGGAAACGAACAGTACGCAATACACATTAGGATTTCCGTCTGGTGGTTTAGCAACAAGTTTAGCATATTGCACCTTTACTAATCTCGTTCTGATGACTTCTATAAAAGAAGGTATAATTGTCATCCATGACTGCAAGGGGTAGGAAATTCCATGGACTAACCCAACGCAGAGGCCTGCACTTAGTCAAAGTGGCTGGGTTTGATTCCCGGTCTGGTCTAGGATTTTTTCGTTAATGAAAATTTCTCGATGCCCTGGGAATACGGTATGATTGTACTTGACACACAATCATACTAATGCAAAAATGGTACCTGGCACGAGTTCCAACACCTTGGACGATTTTCGAACTTTGGCCTTCATTATGGCCCAAAATCTTTCCATCGGACGAATCTCTGATGAACTAGAGGGGTGGCGGTTTTTGGTACAAAAACCACGTTATTGTCTCTGTACCAATCCAACCTCGATCGCGCGTAATGGCATGATGCCAGGTCAGGCCAGAATAATGTCTCGCTTCCGTGGGATCGCAGGAAGGGCAACAGACGCTTCTGGAGGCACTCGGTGCGGTAAATTTCGCGTTTGATGGTACCCGTTGTAATGTACGGTTTACTCAGTTTACCGCATTGGCATATGGCCTGTCAGAGCAAGTATATTTTGGCGAATTTGTCCATTTTCTTCTTCCTTATGTCTTCCAAAACATCAAACCATGATTTGGCCATGTAGAAATACAGCTGTCCGCTGTCTTCGATTTTCTTCCACTTCCAGCCCGCCGCTCGGTCGTCTGGGACTCCTTAAACAATTTTACCACCCGAGACACAGTTGTATGGGTGATTCTGAGTTATCTTCCGATCCATCTCATGGTCGCAGTCGGATTTTTCATAACCGCGCGCAAAATTCTCCGACGATTTCTTCTTGTTTCGATGATATCTCAATAACCACTGAACCGATTGTTATGAAATTTTGCGCATTTAAACAATTCACTCCTAGTTATACCCAAATTTTCATCAATTTTCACTTACGGATAACAAAGTTACACATGGGTAAATAGCATTTTTTTCGAGTACAGGCCTTACTACAGGTAGAACATACCCACGAAATGGACAATCTTCATACTCCTGTGACGGCTCGGACTCGACATGCCATCTTACAACTCATTCCACTGTGGTGGTCCGAGAATGGAACCCAGAGGAACACCCGCTGCAATTGTCATTCTTCTCAGCCTATTATGCAATGATCGATTACATTTTTAATTATAAATCATAAAGTTTTTGCGCTGTAAGCGAGATTCAATTAGTGAGACACTTGCCAAAATAAGTTTGATAAGACATTTGGTAGTATGTATCACGAAAAGTTGCACAACTCTTTTTATAAGGTCAGAAACTTTGAAGGGATGTGGATTTAATATCTATAGGCGCATCAGATTGGGTCTATTCATGGATGCAAATTCGTCCCATTCGATGGATTTATTACAAAATGCAGTCTTTGTACGGTTTTTTCCCTAATTTTATGAATTACGGCATGGCTATCTGTATTCGATTTACTTAATACAGCATTTCACAAAACAAACTAAAGTTAAACTGCTCGAAACACTTAAGTGATGTTCATATATGATTTATCAGCCATTGAATAATCAAAACATTATAATTCACTATACAATGATTTTGTTCCTTCGGGTTGTGTTTAGATGAGCCACTTGTATATAAACATCCGTAAACTCATGCATTTCCACTTGAAGTTTTACCGATAACAACCTTTTTACTACGTTATTGATACAACAGGCCATAGTTAGGAACATACAAAACAATATTGGGTCTACGATTTTCTTGTAAAATCATTGTTATTTTAACTATCTGAACAGTTAGTTTGTAAAGTGTAACTATTTTCTGCATATCCTAATTGCATTGCTTGCTTTATCGATTCAATTAAGCCAAATTTGGAGCACTTGAAGATCGTGTATATCATCTATTCAACTTAACCAGTGAAATCGTGATGCCCCAAAAGTTCAAGAAATCGAAAATTACGCGGAAGAGAACAACTATAAGTTGATTAATATTGTCTCAATTGCTTTGAATTACATCTATCATCCTAATAGCAACATGATTTTGTTGATTATCGCTAAATTAATGACACATTTGGTACATAGGCCGAATGAAAGAGCTAGGCTAACATTACATCCCCTTAACCCTATGTCTGTCTTGTAGACTAGCATTCGACCCTGAAAGTAATTCCTCAATATCCTGCAGAAGTACTCAAGAAGCGTCATACTGTGCAACAAATGGATGATTGCTTCGCTGTTGAAGGCAGTCTTCATACCTAGGAAGACCACGGCGCAATAGCAATGCCGCTTTCTCAATTTCCCCATGCCATCTTTGCAGTCTCCACTACCACCTACTTGTGGACCTCCCAGAGGCCAAACTAAATGTTCGACTGGTCGTTCTCGCTCTCCGTGGATTTATGTAGTATGTTTGTCCAGGATTACTTCCTCTAACAGTTTGCCAACCAATTCCAACAGAAATACAGGTCTATACGCCGAAGGATCTGGCGGTTTCCCTGGTTTGGAAGCAGCACCGTTTTCTTGCTTCTAGTTATCGAGGAAACTACGAGGGCGGGTCATTAAGTCTGTAACTTTTTGAATTTCCCACCTCTTTATTTCCTTTCAGGACATCTCTGAAGACTTCTTAGAGCATCTACTTTGAACGGTTGAGTCGATGCTTTGTTGCGCACTATTATGTTATTGGGCGTATAATTTGGTGGGGCAAGAGATCGAGCGATCACAAAAAAACAAGCTGCTTCCCGGTGAGATGTGACGGTTTGCCGAGTGTGGTGGGCCGATGGTGGGAATTATAATTTAATTATGATCCACACTGTTAGTTCGCTATAAGGGTGTCCTACATCAAATTGCCTCGGCCAGAAGGTCGTAGCGCCCTCGTGTTGCTTTAACAGAGGAAGCAGATGCTCCTGTAGACACTCCTTGAGTTCGCTCCTCTGTAGTCCGCCTTGACGTAAGTCTCATCATCCATGATAAGCAAACAAGACTTCGTTAGCATCTGGGTGTACAGTTTCCGGGCCCGTGATCCCACCGTATTTTGCCTCTCGTCACGATTTGGATCCTTCTGCACTTTTTACGTATGCTGTCCCTCCTTTTTTTCAATGTAAGACCCATATGCTAATAAATACTTCACTGCACTTTTAAATTAGGGTTTGTAGAGACTCTTCAGATACCGTGGTGGCCAGTTTTGGTCCAAATTTGTTGGAAATGTTTGATATCTTTGATTCCTTGTTTTTTTTTCAAAAAGCTCCCGCTTCATCAGAGCCCAATATCTCTCGATTGGACGTTACTCTGGACAATTTGGCAAATTTGTAGTTTATGGTACAATATTCACATGATTCGCTTCGTATGACTCCATCACCGTTTTAGTATAATATCATGATACCAGAACCAAGGTTTCCCTTTATGGTGTTTGATAAAAGGTTGGCATCTGATAAAGGGTTCTGCAGGGGTTCTTTCTGGCAAATCTCCTTGTTGATTGTGACTGTGGTGACGAAAGATTTCCCAAGTAGCACACTACGATCAAAATTAGTTATAGTAACATGATTATAACTTAGCAAGTTATATTTATGTTTTCTCAACCAAATGGCAACAAGTGTGCTACTAGGGTTACTAGGATTAATTTTGATTTGTACTTGCAATATTTCAAAAGTTATAGTACTTTGATTGTATCCGCATTTATTTGGAGGCAGACCTTACTTTCTGATTGCAAAAATAGGTTTGATCCGGAAACTAGAAGCGCTCAGCCCATCTCAAGGTCGCATGCATTCCGAAGCAATTTTCGTGTACAATAAGCCCCGCACCAACACACTTTCATTGTTGATATCATCAAGAATGTAGTAGAACCACAGAGAACAGACAGACTATCTGCTCTCTTTGGTAGAACTTTCAACCAAGTGGGCATTACTCGATTAACGCATATAGTGAAAATTATATAGGACGATTAGTTGAGAATAAAGCCCGATTCTAAGTGAATTTGGACACAAAGTATTTAATCTCTTTGGCGACGAAATTAAAATTGTTTGCAGCATACCTTTCTAGTACCTCCTTAGAGTACTGGCAGCTGGCTAGATCCGGCCAAAATATAACGTTGGTCTTATGTTGCCGAATGAAGGGCAAAATCCGCTTTTCAGACACTCTTTAATGTAAACCTTCGACGTCATTGTGTGAAAGGTGATAAAAACCTTGGTTTTAAGGCCAAAACTGCCGATTCCTTGCCAAATCATTAGTTTCCGAGCAAACTTATCAGCAAAAACAAATTTATACCAGGAAGGGCCATCCCCACGACGAGTTGCCAGGTAAAATTCGTCCGGGGATCTGTTTATTATCGATTTTGACATATGTTTCGTCATCCATTAAAATAAAGTCTTCAAATTTCGCCAAAACTCGTTCGTATAGTATTCGTGCTCGCTTTTTGGTCACTAAATTTTGTTACAGGGAGCGATTCAGATGTTTACCGGCACAAAAAGCTCCATGATCCGTAATTTCGAGATTCGTCGATCAATCTAGAAAAACTTTTTTCGCCAATAAAACATCAACAAATGCCTGTCAAACGTGTTTTGTTGCAAATAAACAGGGACGCGGTGGTGTATTAAATCGTTTGTCCAGATTTACTTTTAATCGACCTTAAGAATCAACTTACCGTATCAATGAATATCTAACCACTGTTTCAAATTATGGACAAATGCCTCATGTCGGCTTTTTGTATCTATCTTCGAGTGCTTCAAATTAATGGTCAGCATAGTCAGCATAGAACAATATTCACAAAATATTTCCAGTGCGTAGACTACCATACTCATGCTACAAAACAACCATTGTATTTGAGGCAAAACTCATAGAAGCTAGTAGAACTGTTTTAACAACTTCGGAGTTTTGAAGAACTTTAACGCTACTCCTGTTCAGAGTTATAAAAAGAAACCTGTAATAGTAAATGACAAAACTTTTATTTTCTTTCATCTCGAAATCACAATTATTCATCCTAGTAGGTCTTTTCACAAAAATCATAATTTATCTAATAGGGTAAGGGGATGTAATGTTAGCCCAGCACCTTTATTCGGCCTATGTAACAAATTTGTCAATAATTTAGCAAAAATCAACAAAATCATGATGCTATTAAGATGACCGATGTAAACCGAAGCATTTGAGACAATATTAATCAACTTATAGTTTTTCACTTTCGCGTAATTTTCGATTTCTTGAACTTTTGGGGCATCATGATTTAAGTTGAATAGATGATCTACACGATCCTAAAGTGATCTAAATTTGGCTTAATTGAATCGATAAAGCAAGTAATGCAGTCTGGATGTGCAGAAAATAGTTACACGTTACAAACTAACTGTTCTTATAGCTAAAACAGCAATTATTTTACAAGAAAATCATAAACCCAATGTTGGGGACACATTTTTTTGTATCTTCCCAATTATGTCTGTTGTATCAATACCGTAGTAATAAGGTTGTTATTGGTAAAATTTCAAGTGGAAATACATGTGTTTGCGGTTGCTTATATTCAAGTGGCTCATCTTAACACAAACCAAAGAAACTAAGTCGTTGTATAGTGATTTATAATGTTTTCATTATTGAATGGCTAGTAAAACATATTTGAAAATCACTTATGTGTTTCAAATCAGTTTTACTTTAGTTTGTTTGTGAAATTTTGTGTTAAGTTAAGCGAATACAGCTGACAATGCTTTAATTCATAGAATAAGAAGAAAAACCCGTACAAAGACTGCATTTAGTAATAAATCCATCGATGGGACGAAGTTGCATTCATAAATAGACCCAATTTGGTGCCCGTAGACCGACATTAAATCCATATCCCTCGAATGTTTCTGGCTTTATAAAAAGAGTTGTGTAATTTTTCGTGATAGATACTACCAAATGTCTTATCAAACTTATCTTAGCAAGTGTAGAACTAGTTTAATCTCGCCTTCAGCTTGAAAACTTTAAGAGTTATAATATCAAAAATGTAATCGATGGTTACATAATAGGCTGAGTCAAGTGACACATACCCTATCAATATACTGAAAATTTATTTTCGTTAATAAGCCTTCACTTGTTTCGTAAATACGGATTTTGTACAAACATAGAACAAATGTCTCGTATATTGTATGAAACATTAATATTACTTTTAATTTGGTGAAATACTATCATTCAATGCATGTTGGTTTTACTGCTAGAATGGGTGGGAATATTTTATTTATCCTAAAATAAAAACTATTGCGCTGCCGAGTTATAAATTCATACTCATTAATCAAATATCTTTTCACTAGTCTCCATGGCCTAGTGAGATCTACCACGGATTTAATAATATTTTTTCTATTGCATTTCGAGACGATATTTACAGATCTGTCAATCATCGAGAAGAGAGAAGTTTCTTTTTAATTTGTAGCAAAATATTCGTTGCTCTTTGTATTGTTTTTGTACAATGCACGAATGTTCTTTCTTTGTCTACAAATTCTTCGTGCTTTTGACAGCTGAGCTGGTATTAATTACAAAGTTAGGTTCATAAAATGTAGAAATCAGTATTGTAGCAGAAAACAACGAATAGATTTGTTAGTTCTACCTTCGATTTCGTAATATAAACTAAAATTAATTTTCAGTGTATGTATCCTCGAATCTTATCAACTGAATCCAAAATTTTAAATAAGAACGCCACTTCGATTCATATAAAAAATATAAACAATATGTTGCATTAATGTCGCTGTTTTCCCTTAAAATTTTGATTTTAAGTACGTTCCCTAAGTCCAGTGTTTCCCAACTAAAACGATGTCTTGGATTAAGATAACAAAATAAATCGTTAAACCCACCTTTATGCTTCAGCTAATAGGTAGGTGATTTGGGTCACGCCATTCTAATCCTACGCCAAAATGCAAAAAAAATAACTAACTAATTTGTTACGGCACCACACGGCCCGAACTGTAAAACTAGACCAGATCCAGCACAACAACTAGGGTCAAACAACAGGTGTCTCAGTAATCACGCAGCGCCGTTTAGAGAACCTGCTTAACGGAGTGTGGACCCAGCGCTGATTGTTTTTTGCCACAATAATACAAATACCTCTCGCTACCTGTTGTCAAGAGATTCAGCAACTTTTATTTGGATATTAAAATGGACAAGGTTGAATCAATCGAAAGTCGATACGCGTGCTGGACTCTGAATGCGATTCAACTCTGTCGGACAATTTGTAAGTAGGTAAAAAGAAGACAGTCGTCGCTCAGTTCGCGCCCCAGGGCCTGAACCGAATATTTGCGCTGTGGGCTAGGGTATTGAGGTTTTGGGTTCGGTTTCATCATTCTGCGCCGGCCCGTTGGTGGTTGTGTTTAGGTTAGCATTGTCGAGCCGAACAAGATCACAGCGGCAGATGGTGGTGTGGGGTTTGGAGAAGCATCGAATTGCAATCGAAACTGGTTTCATCTATCATTATTCAAGTCGCTTATGCGATTTAAGGTTATGATAACCACTGAATTTTACTATTTCCATTCCCACTGATCAGAGAATGATTGATTCAGCTGTTTTAGGCTGTTCCTTTTCCTTCCATGGATGCATACCTGGGATGTCGATTGGATTCTGAACAAATCTGTGTCAATGCTGTTGGTCTTTTTAATGCAACGATCGGCAAACGGTATTCAGAAGCAATCAAGATCAACAGAAGCGCTAACGCGTGCTAAAAATTAATTCGCAAATTGACCGAGATCAGCGCTCATTTCATGCTGGTTATATTTTTATGGAGCAGATTTGAATTTCTTAGGTTTCCAATCGAAATTGATTGTTCTCGGCATCGTAAATTTGATGACTTTGCTCTACAATCTAGTCTGTCCATATGAAAATGACAACGAATGCGTAACGAATGTAAAGATGACAATTGTTTGTTGAGTTGTATTTTGTTGACGGTTGAACTCATTGAACTGAAAATCGAGTTTTAATTTCAATTTCTATAGTTTCTAGATCAGTTTCTAACTAATTTTCTACCTTTTTTTTTGGTTGATACTGTTTCGAAGTTAAATCCAAATGCTCGAAGTTATCGCTGTATCTTATTTCTCAATGCATGCAGGGCACTCGTATACCCTACAACGCAATAATGAAAAAAGCAAATCCTCTTTCTAACTTCCTTATGCCGATCCAACTTCCCATAAAGAACTATACCACAATGTTTTACCACGAAACTCGGATGAAAACTGCTTGACTCCAGTTTTCCAAGATCTTGCGCCACCTGGTCTTCACTGAGCATATCTCCGCCATGTTCCGGCCGGATTCGAGGCAAAACCCATTTTTAAGGGATTGTAGCCCGTTTTTCTGAAAACATACCCCATTCTCCAGCATCCACCATTGTTTTCTGCAATTGATGTGCACTATTTACAAAGTTGGTTTTGCATTCAATACCACATGCGTTGTCAAAAAAGATAGGCATGTTCGCACTTAAGGGGGGATATACAGTTAGAATGATTGAAAATTTCAATTTTTTTGCGTAAAAAGTTAGTAAATTTCCCGTAAAATACGCTCCTGAAACTCTTTTTTCGAAATTCGGACTCCAATGGTTTCGTTTTATCGTTTTTCGAAGACGCCTTCTTCGCGCGCAGACTGATAATTAAAACTTTCAAAGCGTTTTTCTCAAAACAGCATTTTCGAAGTTTATGCCGGTGATAACTCGAATACGAATTATTCGATTAAGCTGAAGTTACAGGGTTTCTTTATTATAGTATTACCTTCTATATAAATTAAAAATTATTGTAATGTTTTAATATTAAATACGGAAAAGAGTGATCAAATGGCGGAAAAAATGTGGATTTTTTCAAAAAGTTACGCCAAAAGTGCCTTTTTTAATTTCTTTTTTTCAATTCATCTACTAACTGTAAATGTAATTAATGTAATTTTTTTTGGGTGAGCAGGTTTCAGATTGAGACTGAATCCAGGAGAGCCGGCACAAGCAAAATGCAACGACTTTTTCAACGCACTCTAACAACCGCCATTTTATTGAAAAAAAATTGAAAAAAATATTTTTGATTACTACATGGATACACTTTTAATTGTAAAAAAGTTTCAATTGATTTGAGTTTAAACTTCCCCTTGATTTTTTTTTTCAGAAATGAGTTTTTTTTCGCATTTTAACTGTATATCCTCCTTTAAAAAGAACATAAGGTTGAATACAAAATTCTTGCAACACAGTTAATATACTACATAGATAAAAAGAAACATTGAATTTTCTGCGTTATCAAATGCACATAAAGGGAATGCTAGACATTTCATGTAATTTTAAGCCAGATAACGCCAGAATCTAGCCTGTTGTATGAAAGATTGCAAACAATTTCTCCTTTGGCTTGGAATTAAACGGGGAGAAATTTTTTTTTTTAAATTAATTTAAATTTTTCTGTGTATAAAATCTCATGTATTAATCGGATAAAAATTAAACTTACAGGGTAGTTCAATACATGTATTAAGCTCAGTATACGTACATTGGATCAACTATTAGAGGTTATTTGGTAAAATTGTCGCTTCATGTCATCCATAAGAGCTTGTACAGTCGTATCCAGTACATTTTTCTCATTTTATACCCACTTCCAACGCATGTCATATTAATCCTTAACTTTCTCCTTTGTGTTTATGAGTTTCCGCTTCATCATGGCCCAATATGTTTCTATTGGTCGTTGTTCAGGGCAGTTCGGTGGATTCATGTGCTTCGGGACAAAGTGCATCGAATTAGTCTCATACCATTCCAGCACACTTTTACAATAGGGGCAGGAGGCTAAATCCGGCCAAAATAGTGGTTTTTATGGTGCTACTCCAAAAGTTGGTAAAACACATTTCTGGAAGCATTCAGTCTGGTAAATTTTTATTTATTGATGGTGCCTGCTGTGTTGTGTTGTCTCTTTCAACTGATGCAGATAACCTGCCAAATGAAGTTATTCGATGTGAATTTCGACATTTTCTTCTATTTTAAAACGATCATCCACTTTGAATTTATCTTTTCCGGTGTTCAACTACTATCCTGGCATTTGTTGGAGGTCAGTTTTGACATGTGTTTTGTCATCCATCACACAGCATATGTACCTGGTAAACATGTCCGTGTTAAGCTTCCTTGTACGGATCTTGGCAACAGTTTGCTGCGGTCCATCGCGGTTTGGGAAGTTTTGAACCTTGTATGCATGTAATCCAGCGCTTTCCTCGACGTAACTTTGCAAAACGCTGACGTTTTCGGCAGCATCACTTGTTGGAATGTTGGAATTTTGGGTGAAATTACCCTTAACCTTTACATGCTGTTCTCGATTTCCTTCCTGCTACGCACTTGTGATCCACAGTAAGCCGGTCGTTGAACCATTTTAGTGCTCTTGAGATGGTTGAATTACGATGCGAACCTCCGGATGCCAGAATTGTTCCCACGTCTCTACTCGGCCGACTTCTATCTTTGTCGAAACCACACTTCAACTAAATTCATTGGATGTAAACAAAACACTTAGAAGATTAACTGTTTAATTTCTATCCAAGGAGAAAAAAGTTACAGCCAGTTGTAAGTGTTGCAATAATTTCGTGTTCGCCTTTTAATGAACGGAAACTGTATGTAAATTTTGTTTAACAAAATGGTTTCTGGTGCTTATCGTATACTATAGCATGAATGTTTGAAAGACCTGTTTTACCGATATGAAATTAAATTCGAAACAAGCGAAACTTGAAGGATTGGGGTGATTTTTTTATATTCCTCATTTGGGAATTGGCTCTGTCCTATTGGGAAGACCTGATGATAAATCTGTAGATGATCGTAGCGGGCCATGTTGGCTTGTGAGAAATAGAGCTTTCGTCTAGAAAGCGTGTGATGCTTTTTCTTTTAGGCGGACGTTGACAAATGATTTTGGCCCTACTCATCAGCAACACCAATATATACGGATACGATAAAAGAGGAGCAGTAATTGGCTGGTCGGCACGAAATTAATTTTGTCCATTGTTTGAACAAGGCGTTATGATGGCATTCTGTGACATGACAAGCGATACGAATGTTTATTGCATTTTATGAAGCATGTGTTTTATGTACCGAAAGTTTGTATGCAAATCGAGTATAAAAGAATTTACGAACTTACGGCATTAACATATGTAAGCTAAATCATAGCAGCGTTTATCTTAGTCAGTTGTCGTCATAAAGAGAAATGGTTTCTTTTAATTAAATGTTTACCTAGGTTATTAACCATAAACATGTATTATACACTTTTGACCAATTTCACAGATTTTAGGTCAAAATCCGTTGTGATAATTTTTAATGAAAACGTATTTTTTCTTATCTTTTTCACTTTATTTCTTATCTTGTAATATTTTTTGTGCAAGGTAAACGCTACAATAGTTTCGGTAAATTAGCAGTGTACCAATAGTTGTGTAGTTTTTTTTTTGACGGGATGTAAAATCTGCAACCAGACTCCTGAAGAACTAAGGGTGTGGAATTAGGTTGCCAGCTCCTCGACCCACTAAAAACCCACCCGTGCTTAAAGCCCTGAACTCTCCCCGGAACCACCCATAGTTGTATATAAAACCTTCATAATGATCATGGTTATGGTCATTCGAGGAATGGTATTTGGGCTAATGGCATTTAGGCTAACGAAGTTTAGGGTAATGTCATATAGCCATACTAAGGTATTCGGCATGAGTCTTTGATCTTAATAATAATGTTTTTAAAAAAGTCTTGAGAATATGCAAGTAATTAGCGATCGAATTTTAATTGTGATGTGATTTATCTCAACTACATAATTCTAGAATCCTATATGTTGACTAATAAATCATTGATTTGAATGTATCTATCTAGAATATCAATTTTGAGGTTTCGAAAATTTACTGTTATTTGATTTTCTCTTTACTGCAGTAGTAACCACAAAGATAGAAGCTGATATCGGTTCCTAGTGGCATAGTACTTGGCAGTCTACGAATATCTACGCCAATGAGATATTTTACTACCTTCCGTTACATTCCAACATATGGATGTCCTGAACTCTGTTCATCGTCATAAAAGAAGGAAGAATGCAGAGACTTTTCACTATAATTGGCACTACGTAATCTACTATGACTTGATCCTAAGCATCTATCAAACTACTTAGCTTTCTTAACTCATTATTTATTGTCATATTAAATCAATTCATATTCTGAGTTGTTTAAGGTACTCCAGCTACATAGACAGCTTACTACACCTTAAATATAACTTACTTTAACTTAAAAGGCATTACGTTCTGGTGGACATAGCCTGCTTCGATTGTATCTTCCATGTTACTCAGTCTATGCCTGCTGATCCCCAGGTTGCTGGACCACCCATGCTTGCAGAGTCCTGCTCAATTTGGTCCTGCCACCTCGAGCGTTGAGCGCCTCTGCATCTTGTCCCAGCCGGATTTGAGCCACCTTGGCCATTTTGGCCGGGCTACTTTCTGGCATCCTGACGACATGCCAGGTCCATAGCATCCTGCTAGCTTTTCCTATCTTCTGCGTTAGCTCGTGTTCATTTTTCTCCACCGTAGACCGCCTTCATGGACACCTCGATATATAGGCCACCTAGCTCATTCCCGTAGACTCCACCGGTCTTATCAACGATTTGTATATATATATTGCACTAGCTACGGGGTTTAAGTTTCCATAACATAATTTTTTATGGATTCCATATCACGGCTTCCATTGATAATGCGCCTCCAAATTCCGCGGCTCACATCGATACATATCATGACACTTGTGTCGTTCACATCCATATCGCCCAGTTTAGGCCAGAAGAAGTCGGTAATAATCGAGCGCTCTCAGTCAACGGTGATGGCGTCGCCAGCGTCGTTTTCGAAGAAGTACGGACCGATGACGCCTCCGACCCAAAATGCACACCAAACAGTGACTTTCTGGGGATTGCCACTTGGTGGGCCTTTTGTGGATTAGCCTTGTCCCAAATTCGATAATTCTGACCCAATCACACACGGCGCACTCTATGACAGATAAGCTTGAGCTCCTGGGTCAATTGGAACTTGTATGGATGCAGACATAAGTGTCGACGCAGAATTCACCAAGTTAACGTTTGTGAGAAGCCGAATTCTTGTGCACGGGTGTAATAATACGTGGGTTCTCCAGCACACTTTTTCGCACAGCGGCGATGTTCTTGGCAGACCTTGCGTTCCGCTGACGTACTGGTGTGGGCTTTTACCAAACCGATTTCCCCGAATTTGTTCACCACATTGCGAAAAGTCTTCTCAGTTGCACGATTCTTGCGAACGTAAAATGGACGAAGCACTCGGAACGTTACTTGCAAAGAACACATATTTTGATAAAACAATTTCGTCATATTTTGCAAGACACACTGAATAAATGACAACTAATTTTACATTCGTTGCATCAACGCAATCAAAGTATAAGGCCATTCTCGTTCGTTCGTTCATAGGCACTGAACTTGCCAATTACGGGTCTGTATTTCTCCTCATAGCCCACCCCCGCTGATGTCCTCATGACGATTTTGTTGTCGTGGTTAAGGCAGCGATCGTATTCCCGTCACAGCTGCTCGTAGAAAACATCATTGTCGCCTTCCAAGTATGGGGGAGAGAACATAACTATGCATATGTTGAAGAAACGGCCCTTAATCCTCAACACGCACGTTAGTCCGTTTTTGTTGCAATTATGTTTGTTCGATGTCGGCTCGCAAGGCCTCCATCAAAAACCTCTGTCTCACCGAAAGACACTCGGATGCAGGCGCTCCTATTTTGGAGAACAGACACTGTTTTGAACCGCCCCTAACATCGGATATAGACGTTCAGATAGGATGTCCCGATAGAGACAGCTCACACCCCCTTCCCTGTCAGCATACGACGAAGGTCTCACCGGGGTTGATTACCTTCTTTCCTATGGTTACTTGTATTCTAGCCGGCACCTCGGGGAAGAAGGGATAAGTGTTACTGTACATGAGGCCTAAAACCACATTGGGGTTAACTAATGGTATGCATAACGTTTGTATTAAAAAAATGGACTTTTTTCGGATGATGATAAAAAAAAGCTAAGACAGATAATTGCTTTCGATAAATTTCCCATGGAAGGTAATTATTAAGCTTACTTGCAAGAAAACTACGCCCTTGTGAGCGACCATCCTGCAGTTAACCGGAACATTCGCCATGGCGTACGAAAACATGCGTGTAGGCATGTTTTTGAGTTCTTTCTTCGTTTTTTTTATCAATTCCTCCTGAGTTTTCGTGACAAAATTGTTGGAGTACATCTTACGCTTCAGGTTGGCCCAAAAATTATCGATGAGACGCAGCTGGGGGACGTTGGGCAGGTTCGCTGACTTGGGCAAAACATCTATATTCAGCCACTCCAGCTCCTCCAACGATCGCTTCGAGTAGTGGGCCGACGCCAGATCCGGCCAGAACACCGCGTCTTCGCCCTTATGGTATTTCTTGATGAACGACGCAACTGCCGGCAGTCATTTCGTACTTTCGCCCGTTCACGGCCAGTCCAGAGCGAAAGAAGAACAGCTTTGACATCCCCTTCTCACAGATTGTCAGCCACAGCAGCACCTTCTTGGGGAACTTGGTGTGTGGAATGAACTTCACCTCGGAGCTCACCTCCTTCGTGGGGGAAGTAAAATACGAAGTGCCCTGCTAGTCGTTGCAATCCAGGGTGAGATAGGTCTCGTGGTCCATCGCCACCGCCACGTCGCGATTCTCCGGGAAAATCGAGTTGACCATCTTATTCAGCCGCTGCCGCTACGTCATTACCTGTAGCTCCGAAACCAGTGGACGTGACTTCCGCTTCCTGACATGTATGTTCATGTTCGCCAGGTACTTTTTCACTGTTTGGCCGGTTGTACCGATCTCCCGCCAAGCGCATGCAGCGATGTAGCCACTTTTCCCTCGGTCTTCCTCTTCAGCATCCTTTGGAGCTTCTTGTCGCACAGGGTCGTTTGCTGTCCGGCACCGGGCTTTATTTCGATGCTCTGATTGTTGTCTAATAGTGCCAAGACGTTGCAGATGCCGGAGCGGGCATATCCGGCATCCACAAAGTGCCGCACGAGGTCCGTTTTCGACGCGACGGGGTGCCGTTCTTTGAACGCGCACACTTCTGAAAGGATTTGCTCACTGTTTCTGCCATCACGGTTAGAGTTCGATTGATAGAGCTGTCAAATTTTGTCTGCTGACTCATGGGTTACTATGATTGATGCTGCATGGGTAGTTTCGTCAGTGCGGGTGAAGGTAAACCCATGAAAAATCGACAATTTTTGTTCATTTTTTTCAATGCAAACGTTAGTCCAGTCATTTGCCCGTCAAATATATGACGATCTTTATATATTTAAGTATGTTTACATATTTCTTGCCCTAGCAGTTCAGTATTTTTAACAGGTTTTGTGAATTCATATGTGACATTTGAAGAATTTAAGGAATTTGACGCTTCAAATCTCCTGGCTTTGTTGGACAGTACTCGGGTATACACTTCCTTCCAGTGATTTTTTTCACTTCCGTCGACGCTACAACGAGTATGATCTGAACGGGCCAGTTCGGTCAATGATGAATGTATTTAACCATCGGCATCCTGACTTTGATTTTGATATTAGTGTTGACGTGTTTAGAACTAGAATATAGATTCATCAAGACTTTCACATATTGTCAGATGAATTAAAATAACTATATAAATAAATTTGTTCTTCTCGAAACTTATAACTATGTTAAATTGTCAGAGAATTTCTTGACAGATTATTTTAGTTTAACTGACTCTGAAGCATGCATATATTCAGCAATTAATTATTTCTTGCATTTTTTGCTTGGAAAAAAATTCGTACCCTGTACCGTGAACTGCAGTCATGAATTCGAGAACAATAAAAAATACACCGTGGACTGAATCACGTTATCATGAACTATATAACTTTTAAAGGGAAAAATCCTGAAATCATGAACTAGTTCACAGTTTTCATTTTCGGTAACGCTTTTTTTCTGTGTGAGTGAAAAAACACTGACTGCCATTTGCTCTAGGAAAATCCTCTCTAAGACATCTTAAATAAAGAAATAATCCATCGTAGGGTCCTCCCTTAGCTTAATCGGCAAATGCTCAGCAACAAAACGACGTCCTGTTGGTGGTGGCTGGGTTCGATTCCTGTGTGGTTTAGGAATTTTTCGTAAAGGAAAATTCCTCGACTCCCTGGGCAAAAAAGGGTATGTTGTACTTGCCTCACAATTATACTGATGCAAAAATTGTACCAAGCATCCAAAGCACTCAATGAGTTACTGTAAAAGAGCATTTAGAACACTGAGTTGAGAGTGAGCATTCAGCTTATTATGAAAGCTTAAACATGAAATGACAAGAATGATGAAAACCATGGGACTGTGATGAATTATAATTCCCAGAAATAATTACTCCGACGCGTAATTTTTTAACAACACTGACCTTGTAAGCATAACAGCTCGCAAAAAATGGTCACTTCATATGCGTTTAAGACCTTTAAAGTTTGTTAAACGTTTGTTTATCTGAAAGAAACTCTCACACACAAAATAACAAATCGTCAATGCATTTTCAACGAATAATTGTGCCATTATGTTTCAATTGCTTCGACTGGTTGTACCTATATAACACGAAATGGTGTAACTTACCTTGCAATCCGAAATAATAGTGCCTTTTTGCAATAATTCAAAAGTGTCATCCTCCAAAATAACTACACTCAAAGCTTCCGAGTTACACAATCAAAAGTCCACTTAGCTCGAACAAATCAGCTACCTCACCACTTGTGTCGGTTCCCCCATTATCAGCGCTGAAGTAGCAATAAATTAACCAAAAGAGCACCTCAATTTGCCGAATCAGCGGCGCTTGATCTTTGAGCAACGGCAACGAGGAACGGCGAAATCGGAACCGAAGCGCCTAAAGCGGAAGCGACTAAACATAAGCTCTCTATTGGCTTTCTTCGAATCAACCGCAAAACTGTTGACCACCCGATCAACCGAATGCCTCAGTGACTTGATTTTCTTATATTTCCTCTTTTTCCGCTTTTTCCGTGACAAACCGGTGATTATATAAATAAGAAGATATATTACCTTTCCGGATGCCACCACTGCTGACCGACCATTAATGAAACATTTTGCATTGATCTTGATCACGGTAATCTTCGCGACTTAGCGAAACATTCAAGCCCATTCAGTTTAGGAATTCAAAAACTTACTCAAATATTAAAAAGCACTCATTAAAACTCCCCAAGCCAACGGTGATTAAGCACTTTCAGGTATCGTCTACCGCAATGTTCCCGAACAAAGCACCGATTGCTTCCGTGTCGATTGCGACTGAATTGCCGCAGGCATGTAACGCCAATGTCATCGAAGATTGAGCAGAACAAAAGAAATGGCAACCTCCAAAGTGATCTTTGTGTTCCGAGTCAACATTTTCTGAAAGCAGCTCTACATTCTTCCGGTTTGAGGACCATCAAGACGGTTACCCTCCAAGACACATTTTTATAAAAGGAAATAATTGTATTTATGGTCACCAGGTCCTTAGAATTCCACCAGGTGTACAATGATAGTGCCGGGAGGTCATTCGATTGATTCATTTATCTTCCGAAAGCAATTAACCGCACATTCTTTTATAAGGCCGTAAAGGCAGCAGCCGTTTGAGAAACATATCTGGTTTTAACACAATTTGCTGACCGTCTGTCGAGGAATCAACACGCCCCAGAAGTAATGCTATAATACCCATGCCATGTCGGTGGAGGTAGGATGCAATTTAAGGCAGGCGAAACAAGCGGACTTCCACCCAAAGGCCACCATCAATGAGCAGAGAGAGACTGCATGAACCTACCTGTTTCAAGCCGAACAGGTTTATTCGGTTTTAATAAATGTGTCCGTTCGTATGAGGTGCAGACTGTGTGGTAGCAGCAGTGTAGGCAGAATCGTGGCAATACTGACCGGTCAATATATCAACCAATAATGGTCACTTAAGCATCAATAAATGCAGAACAATAAAACCAAAGATTTTGGTTTAAAATATTCAGAGCAAATTTACGAAGGCTGATTTATAAGCTTCGAGGTACCAAAAGGTTTCGGCGGCAGTTGATAGAAGAAACGAATTTCGTCCCTACTGATCGAAAGAAACTTTGTGTGTATCAGAACTTTGTAGTTCAAAGCAATTTTGCATACTTTATTTTTAGAAAATTCATCTAGACCAACATTTAAAAAGAGCTAAAGTTTTTCATAGGCTTATTTTCGAATCAATATGATGCAGAAATGAGAAAATCAACAGAAATGTGACCAAAGTATGACTTTTAGAGAATTATGCAAGTATTCATTTCAACGAATTATGCAACCCTACGGATTAAAGCAAGCCCAATAGCATATTTGGTTTAATTCAGTTAAGGTTACTTCTTTCTGACTCGATTTAGTCACAATCAAGTAAATGGCACCAATTATAGCCTGTGTGTGCTGATTGAGAGAGTAATCAGAACATTTTAAGAAACTTGATTCCTAGACAACATCGTCAAAAGGTCGAAAGTAACAATTGTAAACAATGACTTAAAACGTAAATTTGCTGGAGATTCCAGGTTGCTAACATCTACATCTAGTACCGACGGGAAGGTAATATCAGGATTTCAGCAAATACGCTCACGCACCGCCCTTACAAGCCGTACACTGCGAGGACGACCTGATTTTTTCTTTGGATCGATGGTTCCCTTCGTCCTCCATCTTCTCCTACATCTCTGCTTTCGATCATTTTGAAAACATGGATTTTGTGCATTGAAAAATGTAAGAAAAATTCATGTTGCTTGTCATTTGGTGAAATACTTTCATTACGCCTTTCTGCACTATGGACGAAATGAATTTTGTGAAGACTAGCCAATCGCTGTTCCTCTACTATCGTACTCGTAGTTCTTCATGTTGTTGCTGTATTACGGGAATCATTGGTTTATCCCGAATTTAAAATAAAAGCATTGATGAATGTTGGGACTCCATCTTCATTATTTAAGCAACTTTGCACACGTCACCATGGACTAGTGAGATCTTCCACTGATTCAATAACAGTACTGCCCAGAAGTACAGAATAAAATCCCTGAAAACGATCAATGACTTCGCTAAAGCAGATATTTCAATCATTCAGGCAACCACCAGAGGGACGTTTCTTATATTTTGGTAACAAAATAAAGGGTGTTTCGATCAAAATTTGATGCATTTCCTTTCATCGTGCATTAAAATTTTTGCTACCCCTCATTTTGAAGATGTGTGCGTGTAGCATCATGCCTCTATTTTGATTTTGAAATTAACACTTCAGTTATCAAAATGTCGTCGAAGGAAGAGAAGCAAAGCATCAAAATTCCGCACGTGTATGGCGACAATCCAAACTTCTCTCACGCCAAGTTGGCGAAAATAATGAATGTGGCTAATTCAACTGTTACCAACGTATTAAAAGTGCTCGGTGAACGTATGTCGGAAGCCAGGACAGTTGGAACGGGGGGAAACCGAAAGCCGGACGCCACAGCGACGACAAAAAGAGCTGCCCGGTGTTTCAAGTGGAACCCCAACCTCTCCGTTCAAGATGTCGCAAAGAAGCTGGGAGTGGCGCCTTCAACCGTCGATAGAGCTAAAAAACAAGCTGGACTGTCGACTTACAAGAAAGTGGGGATTCCAAATCGCGACGATAAACAAAGCA
Source organism: Aedes japonicus (assembly GCA_034211315.2). NCBI lineage: Eukaryota > Metazoa > Arthropoda > Insecta > Diptera > Culicidae > Aedes > Aedes japonicus. The sequence continues at coordinate 42,646 of JASCZW010010738.1, read as the reverse complement.
CGTTGGCCAAAGCACGATTGTTTAAGTTGTACACGACGATGCTGACGAAGTTTGATTGCGTGGTACAGGACGATGAAGCTTACGTCAAGGCAGACTTTAAAACGCTTCCCGTACAGGAATTTTATACGGCAGCCGAACGGGGAAAGGTGGCAGATATTTTCGGTTCCGGCCATCGGTTCCTGTTGCTTAAAGAGCAACGTTTACATTGCAACCGGAACCGTCAACCAGGAAATTAATCTAAGCGAGTGCCTACAAAAACGTCTACTGCCTTTCCTGAAGCGACACAATTGTTCCGTTCTATTTTGGTCTAATTTGGCATCTTGCCATTACGGAAAAAAGGCCATGGAGTGATATGCTGCCAACAATGTTCAAGTGGTGCCCAAGGACAAGAAACCCAACCCCCCCCCCCCCCCCCGCCCCAACACGCCAGAGCTATGTATTTGTATCGGGTGCCCTCATGGTCCCTCCCATTCCCATGAATTATTTTTATAATAGTGTATACATTTATTTAAATGAAAAATACTACAATCATTCGTACCTACACACCACCAAAATACCATGTAAATTTCTGTCTGCTGACACCAAGCGACATGCAAGCGTCCTTTAGCACATAAGAATGAGTTGAAAGAGATGAGAAAATAAATTCAATCAAACACATCTTTCGTCGAATCGTGTATGTGTCAGTCTAAGGAGACATAATTTTACACAAAATCTTTCTTTACGTTCCCCGACTGTTTATAAATATGAACAACGTCTCGTGTAAAATTCATACTTTCTAAGTGTGTAGCATTTACTTTCAAAAAACTTTACACAAGGCTGCACTTTAATTTTGGAGTATTAAATGTACAAGCAATGAAATGCCATGAATTATTTATATCATGCAACATATTAAAATTAACTTGAAATCAACAATGTTAAAACTAAATTGAAATCTGACAATTTCCCATCAAGAATGCATCTTAACTCAAATGTTGGTAATAACGCGGAAGAAATTTGCAATCTATTTGCCACATTTGCTGAAGAAGATCGCGATTATGAATATTTCGATTTCTTCCCAGGATTTTCAAGGGACATTGGAGTTATTCAAGTCGAATTTCAAGACATATTGCAAGGTTTGAAAAATTTAAACGTTTCTAAAGGTCCTGGCCCTGGTGGAATACCACCCGCATTTATGAAAAATTTATCATTGGAGCTTACAGCACCTTTATTTTGGCTATTTAAAGGGTGTCCACGATGAAATTGCCACACTATGAAATTGCTCTAACTTTTTAACCGTTGGGTAGAATTTAATGAAAATTTGGGTGGATTTAGTTCATAGTGCATTATTTACATCCTGCAAGTTTTAAAGTCCTGTGATCAAAACTCGCGGAAAGAACAGCTCGTGCGTGATAAAATCTTACGCATTCATCACGAGAACAAGGATCTCTCGCATCGTTTCATCGCTAAAACGTTGGGAATCGCGAATTCCACGGTGTCGCGAGTGATTAAGCGGTTCGAGGAACGGTTGACCACCGATCGGAAGCCCAGAAGTGAAGGAAAAAGTATTCCGTACAACACCAAAAATCACAACCGCGTAGTTGGGGCCTTTAACCGAAATCCGAACGCCTCCGTTCGGGATGTGGCTAAGAAGCTGCACCTAAGCCGAAGTTTTGTCCAGAAGGCCAAAACTAAGGCTGGGCTTCGAACGTTCAAGGTACAAAAGGCCCCTAATCGCGACGAGAAGCACAACAAGTCCGCCAAAACCCGTGCCAGGAAGTTGTACCTCAACATGCTGACGAAAATTGAATGCTGCATCATGGACGATGAAACATATGTGAAGGCCGACTTCAAACAGATCCCCGGCAACCTGTTTTTCACGGCCAAGGATAAGTTCAGCGTTCCGGAGCATGTCCGCACTCAGAAGATGTCCAAATTTGCGAAGAAATTCTTGGTTTGGCAAACCATCTGCACGTGCGGGAAGCGGAGTGCACCTTTCGTGACCCAGGACACGATGAACGGACAGGTGTACATAAAAGAGTGCCTCCAGAAGCGGCTGCTTCCTCTCCTGAAGGCGCACAACGTCCCAACAATCTTCTGGCCGGATTTGGCCTCATGCCACTACTCCAAGGACGTGCTGAAGTGGTATGCGGACAATAAGGTCAATTTCGTGCCGAAAATGTTCAACCCTCCCAACACTCCGGAGCTCCGCCCCATCGAGAAGTACTGGGCGATTATGAAGCAGCACCTTCTTAAACGACCTAAGGTAGTGAAGACAGTCGAGGAACTGAAGAAAGTATGGGTTTACATGCAAAAAACGGTTGATTCACATGTTGTGCAGAATCTTATGGCCGGGGTTAAGGCCAAGGTGCGGGCATTTGCGTATGGACTGTAAATAAAATACGAGTAAAATGGTAAAATGAAGTTTAATAGTTATATCTCAATCCCTGAAAATTTGATGGCAATCGGATGAAAACTCGAATTTTGCGAATCAATTTTGTGTGTGGCAATTTCATCGTGGACACCCTTTAATATATCATTGAAATCTGGGATCTTTCCCACACTATGGAAAAGTTCCTACCTAGTACCTATTTTCAAAAGTGGAAAAAAATCTGACAAACGTAACTATCGTGGAATTGTCATTTTATCTTGCATTCCTAATCTTTTTGAAGCAATTATTAATGAAAAATTGTTCACTCAAATCAAAAACAGAATGACTACCAAGCAACATGGATTCTTCAAAGGACGATCAACTAGCACAAATTTACTGGAATTCGTTAACTGCTCTCTGATAGCAATGGACAATGGTAACCATGTAGATGCTCTTAATACAGACTTCAGCAAAGCTTTTGATCGCATTGACATGCTTCTTTTTAAATTGCAAAAAAATGGGAATTGATCCAGGAATTCTCAAATGGATCGAATCCTACCTCACACAGAAAAAAAAATTAATTTTAACAAGCGCGTAAAATTTCCCCTCGTGTAATTCCAAGCCAAAGGAGCGTAAATAATGATATTGTTTGCAATCTTTCTTACAACAGGCTTGATTCAGGCGTTATCTGGCTTAAATTTACATGAAATATCCCATTATTTTCTGCCAAATCTGGCATTCCCTTTATGTGCATTAGACAACGCAGAAAATTCAGTGTTTCTTTTTATCTGTGCACTAACCGTCAACAAATAGTAAGATTCAAAGGGAAGAAATCAAACCCTATTCAAGTCACCTCTGGAGTCCCCCAAGGCTCTCATTTAGGTGTAAATAACGTTTTTTTTATTCTTAAAAACATTAAATTTCTTGTTTATGCTGACGACATGAAACTATTTTTAGGCATAAGAAATAAAGTAGATATCATTACATTCCAGCAAGAAATAAACGTTTTTTATGTCTGGTGTAACAAAAGTCTTTTACAGCTAAACGTAAAAAAATGTAATTCGATAACTTTTAGTAGGAAACGAAGCACGTCTAGGGCACGTCTATTAATTTAGGGAATCAGCCTGTTGAAAAGTGTAACAGAGTAAGGGACTTGAGAGTTATCTTGGATTCCAAACTTACTCATTGAACATTACAATACAATCATCAACAGAGCAAATAATATGCTTGGATTTATAAAACGTTTTTGTTACAATTTTCATGACCCGTACACAATAAAAACATTGTACATTGCATATAAGAGGTTAATACTGGAACATTGTAGCATTGGTCACCCTTTTCTGTCATACAAGAAGAACGAATAGAATCGGTACAGAAGCAGTTTTTACTATTCGCCCCTCGTAAATTAGGTTGAACAAGGTTACCTCTTCCATCTTATAAAGCACGCTGTATGCTTATCAGCATCCGATCATTCAAGAAGCGCCGTGAATTGGCAAAAGTTTCATTCGTAAATGATATAGTTGCGCAACGCGTTGACTCAGTAGAACTTTTAGCAAAACTTAATTTTTACATTCCGTCCCGGCAATTACAAAATAGAAATATATTTACTACAAGCCATCATCGCACAAATTACGCCAAATTTGGACCTCTTAATCAGATTATAACAACGTACAATAAAGCACGGAGAAAATGCTGACTTCTCTATGACTAAAATAAAATCGAAGCAATACTTCAATGCAATTAGATAACCTAAACATTAAACATACTGTATATTTAAGAAGCTTAACATAAAATTGTAAATATCATTGTAACAAAACGGTCTACTACTAATTGACGACAAATAAAATAAAATTAAAAAAAAACCTAAAGTGGCCGTTTAATAACCTATCCCGGAGAGGACAAATTTGAACTTGTGACTTGCCCTGACGCGTGAAACCAACTGCGATAAAAATAGGTCTGATGTTGCTATAACACCTAAGACAAAGATCATGTGAATTTAAGTCTTGTTAAACCCAGTATTCAGCCAAGTGGCTATTTTTTAACGCATTACGGACTCAGATTCGACGTTACCTTAGAAACTGTCGTAAATGTAGCATCCGGAACATAATTTTGAGTCTTTCAGTATTTATTATGTTGGTTCTCAAATCAGGGTTTAAGAACACATCAAATAAAACATACATTTAATTCATGTTCATCTTTGAGTCTCAACGAATGTTCGTGCAACAAGGATTGCGTCACTCGTAATATTCATTATTTTTAGGAGTGTACGCTGCATACAAAATTTCAAAAAAATGTATGGAGAAAAGTCTACGAGGGAGAGGGGTCTGAGATATTCACTAATGTATCTACGTGGTTTATGAACAGGCCCTCATGTTAATAAGTATATAAATAACTCAAAAAGCAATGATTTGATAATGCCACGCTTTGCTTTGGTCGTAGATCTGGCATCAATGCACAAGCAGCAACCTCGGCGATGGGCACGTCTGTATATATGATGTGAGTGCACATTGCCCTCCGGGTACATACCATCGAAACCACCCCGACAGACAGCAGATCGAAAGCATAAAACGTCCTCCTCATCCCCGATTACAGGCGCTGGAGGTCACACGCGGAATGCTGTTGTTAATGATCATACAGCAAAGTTGAAATACGTTTCACAAGCACAAACACACGCCAAATATTTGTAGTAACTAAACTGACAGCGGCACAATGACGACAACCCGTCGCATCGATTGTTATGCTACGCGAAAAGAAAGTGAATTCACAAAATACGCGATAATACCGCCCCGGCCACGGATGACGTCATTCTACGAAGCAGATTGATCAAAGTTGTAATACATACGAAGTTCCGGGGTGGGTAGCATGGGATGGGCTTCAGCTGCAAATAATTGGACAGTCTTGTGGAATTTTTCGGGGGGTCGTCTGGGGCGTTTGTTGTGATCTTTCTGAACCCATCAACGAAAGTACGACGATCGCTCCTTTGACCGTTCGACGTATTGAACAAAGAAGATAAATCGGGCTGTACATTGCTGCAGCCTCAAAACTCCATTGTACTCAGCACTTTCATAGCTGACTGATCCTCGCCAGCCAACACCGAGCCTTTTACACTGGTAGTTGGGCATTGCGCATTCACTTCGAAGAAAACGTTTATTTTGTAATCCCAACAATGTACACGTCGGTCATAACTTTTTATCACCGCAAACAAATTTTGCACACTCACGTGGTCTCACCTTTTGACCGCCCCATCAGGGCATAATGTATGTACGGTCATGATGTAAGTACATAGAAACACGCAAATGTGCCGGTAAAGCATGTTACATTGAAAAGAACATTACTACCAATTGTACCTCGTCGCAAACAGTCCTACAATGTTTAACCATATGTCCACCACGAAGAACTGACTGAAGAAAACCATTGTCGAACATGAAGTAATGCTGGCCCCTCGAGTGCTCAGACCGGCGGCGACAAGGAGTCAATGCACATATCTACACAGAACATTAAACCTGACACCTTTGAAGCGACCAGCCGAAGCGTTACGGTGGTGACGAGCAAACAATGGAATCATTACGCGTTCCTCTGTTCTGTTCTTTCCAGTAAGCTTCGTACTAGGATGCCCTGTGCATAAAACCAACCGACATTCTCGGATTCGTTGAGACTAGGGTCCAAGGGTATGATTACCAAGCAAGTCTGCCGGTGAGAGGCGAAGAGGTTTCGAGAGAGAAAAATTATAAGCACAAGCTCAAAGTGGCGTCAAATTACTGTGAAATTGGTGTGATTTGCTATGCTGTGCATTTCGCAAACGAGGCATTTTTAGAAGCGCATGTGGCCGAGAAATTGGCACAAACTTGTGAATATTATTTGTGAATTTCTAAATTTTATTTGTAAACTTAGTGAATCCGTAAAGCTTGATTTTTTTAACTTCTTATTTATTCCTGCTAAGTAGTTAACATTTCAACCTTATATGCTATGAATTATATCTAACTGTGTCAATATTTTTGTATATTCAGTATTTTTAACTGTTTTTTTGCCTGCGTGTAAGAATAATCGTTGATTTCTTAAAACTATTTCTTATCTATAGAGAGGATGGATCATTGCAATTGAAGACAGCAATGATTTTAGACTGAAATTATTTAATTATTTTGTTGGATTTCTTCTAGACACTTCTTCTAATTAAGTAGTACTGAATCATGGTGGCAGCTTCAAATCCATTTTCAGAACTTTGTTCTGAATCTTTTGAAGTGCTTTTTTTGGTAGCACAACAACTAGATCATATTGGTACAGCATAAAGCATAGCTTTTCTAAAATGTGTTTGAATATTAGAAGTTAGCTCTTCAAACAAAGTTTGAATTTTTGCTTCTGTTTATAAGAGGATATAAACATTTCATATATTTATTACATTTGGCTTGAATGCCCTCAATGTGATCATTAAAAGTTAATTTTGATCTAGTATCAGTCCAAGATATTTTACTTGATTTGACTAAGAAATTGGAACTCCATTCATAGTGACTATATGACTATTATTTGGTTTTAAAAATGCAGCTCTAGGTTTGTTTGGGAATATTAAAAGTTGAATTTTGGAAGCTGGGAGTAATTTTCCATTTTAGAAAATAATCTGTAAAAATATCCAAGCTTTTTGGTAGTCTCCTGGATATAACACGAAGTCTTTTTCCCTTAGCAGAAAGGCCTGTGCCATGAAGTATGCGATTTGACAGTTATGTACCCAGCATGTTCGCGTGTAAGAACAAGACGAACAGTAGCGCTATGCATCTTCTATAGTTTATAATCTGTTTTATTTGAACCGTTCATTCAATCATCTTGCGGTCAAAGAGAGAGTAGCGTGAAATTTATTATACATTTCGAAAAACTAACTTTTGTTGTTGGAAAATCTCGAAAAACTTATAAAAAAGTCGTATTTTTGAATATTTTTCGAATATAATAAAATTAAATCGGAAATATCTCGAGAACGAATGCTCATACGAAGATCATCACCAGGAGCTGAACATTTTAAAAATACTTCAAAAATCAGATTATATAATCAGAATATGTTTATTCCCGCGAATATTGAATTTTGAGAAGTACACCAAAAGCTGATGTTCTAGAAACTTTTTTCTAGGACATTTCTCCATCTTGGAATCTTCGTCAAAAATAACTTCAAGCTATCACAGTCGAAAAATAAAAAAAATAAAAATATCTGTTATTGAGATATTTAAATTTTAATGTTAGTCTTTGATTTTTTTTTCAGTGTATATATTTTTCCACAACCTTCACACAGACAACTTGTTTTCAGAACACAACTTGTTTTCAGACAATTTTTTTGTACAACCAAAGGTTTTCGAGCTACAAATTATTAATTGAAGTGCTATTCAAAATGCTTACGCCCTTCTTAAAACTGACTCTGGGTTTGTTTTGCATCAGTGGATAAAAAATAAATGTGTAAAATGTGTGTACAAATTTTCAATAAAATCGGAGACACTCGAAGTTGGTCGGTTGGTCATTTCGGCTGGAAACTCTCTTAAAGGGTCTCCACAGTTAAATTGCATCACTTTAAACTCGTCCTCAAAACCAAGTCTCTCAACCGATTGTCATGAAATATTCAGGGAATAAAAAAAATGTATAATCTTGGTGAGGGGTTTTTTTTTATTTCACTGTATTTCTTCCCAAATTCAAATGCCCAAACTTTCTTCTTAATACCACGCATAAGATTTTGTACAACGCTTGAACCGACATTTTTCCGCTTTCCACCATAACTTCAACATGACTTGTTCTGTAGTGACAACTTTAGAATGCTTACGAAGTTCGTGCTTCATTATAGCCCAATATTTTTCAATTGGCCGCAACTCTGGAGAGTTTGGGGGATTAAGATCCTTCGGCCCGAAATTGACACCATTCGTCTTCTACCACTCCAGAACATCCTTGGAGTAGTGACAAGAGGCTAGGTCCGGCCAAAAATTGTAGGAACGTTGTGTGTTTTGAGAAACGGAAGCAATAGTTTTTTCATGTATACTTGACCATTTACAGTTGAAGTTGTCACGAAAGGTTTGCTCCGTTTAGCACACGAACAAATCCCCTGCCAAATCATGAATTTCTTAGGGAGCTTTGACACTTGCGGTTTCCTGAGAGACTCTGGAACATCGAACTTGTCTTTCGCAGTCACATACTGGTTGCCGGTAAATTTTTTTAAGTCCGCTTTTACGTGTGTTTCATCGTCCATGATGCATCAGTGTGATTTCGTCAACATTTGTGTGTACAGCTTACGCGCACGTGTTGTAGCTGTCCTATACTGTTTTTCATTGCGGTTTGGAGCTTCCTGAACTTCGAATGAACGGAGCCCGGCTCGTTTCTTGGCTTCCTGCACGAAACTTTTGGTTAAGTGCAAATTTTTCGCGACATTCCGAACGGAACAACTGGGTTTGCGTTTAAAGGCAGCAACCACTCGCTTGGGATCCTTCACACAGTACGAAACACTTTTTCAACCACTCACCTTCTTCCGATCGACAGTTAAACGTTCCCCGAAACATTTTATGACACGAGATACTGTAGACTGGTGAATTTTCAACATCTTTCCGCTGGCTCGGTGCGAAAGAAGTGGGATGTCGAGGTGAGTGTGCAAAATGTTTTGCCGCACTTGCTGTTCCTTCGACTCCATTTTCGAAGCTACGACACATTTCACTATGAAACTCACGCAGTGTAAATAATACACGTTGAGGTGATTTCACTCAAAATTTCGTTGAAATCAACCTAAAGGGCAAAATGTTACAGCTTATTCAAAGTGATGCAATTTAACTGTGGACACGCATAGCTTTTCGTCCGTTTACAGGATAGCAATTTTGAGTTCACTAAGTAGTTTCTTGCTTTTTTCCACTCTACTCCCTTAATTCTGTCAGTAATAGGCTTATTTTTAAGTCGAGCTCCAAATTTTCCTTTTAGGTCATATTTCCCCGCTCGCCGTTGCTTTTGATACATTAGCCTGATGTTCCAGCACCGAAGGGAATAACGGTTTACTGTCATCATAAGAAAATGTATCATCGTCGGTGTTCTCACAGATAGCTTTCCTTACCACTTCCTGGTTTTCTTGGTACGGTTTTTTTGGGAGTCCAATTGATGCCTGACTCGAAAAATAGTAGGCTTGTGGGCGTGAAGTAATCTGAGGATTTCATTCTGCTCGCACATTTGTCACCTAATCTTCCTTAATTCCAACAAATTCAAACAACTTATCTGTCTGTTAAAAATAACTGACACCTGTAGCAAATTTTTGTAAAACTTGGTTGGTACCACTCATGCCGGTAGAATACTATTAGTGAGAATCTCAAAATTTGTTGACGCATACTGTACTTACTTTTTACTTTTACTGAACCAATGTCCCTTCAGGACTACACCTGTGCCACAATGTTTCGCAAAGAAATTCGGTTTAGGGCTGCTTGTCTCAAGTTTCTCGAGCGTTCTACATTTCCTAGGTCATCCTTCACTTGACTAACCACCTAGCTCGCTACACTCCCTGCGTCTTGTGCCTGCCAGATTCCAGACAATCGCCATTTTGTTAGATTGCTGCCTGGCATCCTTACATCGTGTCTTGCCTATTGTAACATTCCACTTTTAGCGAATTTCGGGATACTGGGTTCGCCATAGAGTTGCGCCAGCTCGTAGTTCATTATTCGCCTCCATACGACGTTTTCACATACACCGCCAAAGATGGTCCTCAGCACACGTCATTCGGAAACTCCAAGTGCTTGCAGGTCTTCCTCAAGCATTGGCCAAGTTCAGAAGAGAACTACCGCTCATAAAGATTGTAATCGAAAAAAAATGCAACAGATAAAAATGATCACCAAAAAATCATTTTAGGTCAGATATTTTTGAAGCTTTTAGGGAATAAATAAACACATATTAGCTATGTTTACAAAGTTGGTTTATTTAACCTCCTCTCCTAGGCTAAGTGTGCGCACCTTGAACTTAACGCTACGCATCAAATCCTGTGCAGCACTTGCGCCATTTTTCTTACACACTTTCTTCAAATCCTTTTTGGAAGACCTGCGCTGTTTTCCGGGGCTTGCTCTTCTAGATCGCCCAGAATTTTTATATTGGGCGAAGCTCTGGCAAATTTGGCGGATTTGCCTCTTTTGGTCCAAAAACAACATTGTTGATTTCGTACCACTCCATCACCCTAATGGCGTAATGGCACGATGCCAGATCCGACCAAACCCGAGTGTCACCTTCGCGGGACCGAAGGAAAGGCAGCAGGCGCTTCTGGAGGCCTTCTTCTTTATATATTTGACCGTAGATGGTACGGGTTGTTATGCGCGGCTTGCTCAATTTGCCACACCCACAAATCGTCTGCAACACCTGCTATTACTGGGCAAATTTGTTGACCTTCTTTTGCCGGAACTTCTCCGGAACATCTAAGGTGTGGCCCAGTTAGAATTGGAACATAGACTTTTGCGCATATTTCGGATTTACATTATATCGACCGGCGCACATTATTCTCATCCATCGTTTTGGCAATATTATTCCACTTGGTTCTCAATTCATTGATACTTTTGACGACACTGCCATTCACCTTCAGCTTCCTCTTCACAACAGTCCAAAATCTCTCTGTCGGTCTTTGCTGGGGACAGTTTGGTGGGTTGAGTTCTTTCCCGAATCTCGTTAGTTTCATACCACTGTAGCATTGTTTTACTGTAATGACAGCTTGCAAGATCTGACCAAAACATCACAGGTTCATTGTGGGATCTGATGAATGGCAATATTCGCTTTTGGAGACATTCCGTGCTGTATAGCTCTGAATTAAATGTTTTATTAGTGATGAAAACCTTAGTCTTCGTACCGCAGCTACAGATGCCGTGCCAAAGCATGTATTTTTGTGCAAATTTAACTGCAAACACAAACTTGAATTTGGCAGGAACATCTCCCCGAGCCGTAGCCAAGTAAAATTTTTGTCCCGGTAGCTGTTTGAAATCGGCCTTTACATAGGTTTCATCATCCATGTGGAGACAGCCATTGAATTTTGTCAACACCGGATCATACAGTTTTCTGGCACGGATTCTGGCCACATTGTTCTCCTACTTGGTTGTCTACAGGCACGGTATGATTTGAAGCCTTCCCGGAGACAAATAGGTTGCACGGTACTGCGTGCGGCGCGAAACTTTTTGGCCAAATCGCAATCTGAGAGGTTGGGGTTTACCTTAATTTTCTTGATGACTTTGTTCCGCAGTTTACGGTTACGCAGCTTGCTCGATTCGCCACACCCACAGATCGTCTGTCATACCAAGTATTTCTTGGCGAATTTGTTGGCCTTCTTTTTCCGGAACTTCTTCCGAACATCCAGGTGGGACTTGCTGACGGAAAACTCCAGGTCGAGGATCTGCTTGGCGTCAGCTTTAATGTACGTCTCGTTATCCATTACGATGCATTTTGGCTGCACCAACCCATCGCGGTACAGCTTCCTGGCGCGGGATCGAGCCACCGTATTCTGTTTATCGGTTTGGTTAGGCGTCTTTCTTACCTTGAAGTCATGAAGTCCGGCCCACTTCACTGTCTGCTGGACGATCCAGACGGAAGAATTGACCTTCTTGACCACGTACCGAATCGAATGGTTCGGATTGCGCTTGAAGTAGTCCCTCACCTTGCTTGCATTCACGGTGTCGATCGTCTTTGTTTTTCCTCCGCTGCCAACTCGCCGCTGGATCGTCTGGGTCTCCTTGAACGATTTTACCACACGGGACACGGCACATAGTCGATTCACCTGTGGGATTGGCCTGGATTTTCTACGATTGCACCCGTAATGTTTTGTCGAAGTACTTCTTGGTTGAAAGCCAATAAAAAGCTTCTTGTTCGATAACCGCTTGACAGGTTGTGACAAAATTCTGCACATGTTAACACTCTAAACTACCCAAAATTGTATGAATTTTTACCCTTGCAATAAAAAGTTACACACAAGAGAAAAAAGTGCATTTTTTTGAGTAAAGGCCGTTCACACCAAAATCCGGACATACAAAAAATATTTTAGAAAAACAACAGCATGTTTTTTATTCATATTATTTATTTCATTTTATAGATAAATGTGAAACTCAACGCAACTGCATATAGATTTATATGGATTTATTTCCATAAGCTGTTGCGCGCACTTCCTTATTCACTCCTTTCATCAATCTTTGCACGGTGTCCTTGTCAATTTTCTTCGAAGCAGTAAGTCACTTAGAACGAAATTCTTGAACCGTTGATACCTCTCCATCAAGCTTTATGAGGTTTTCCGTGACCAGTATGTTTCAATCGGGCGGAGCTGTGCACAATATGGTGGATTACAATCCTTGGGAACGTAAATAAAGATATTTTGATCATACCAAGTGATTGTATTTTTAGCGTAATTACAGCTGGCCTAATCTGGCCAGAACAAGGATTGAGTCTCATGTTTTCTCAGGAAAGATAAAAGCCGCTTTTCAAGGCATTCTGGCCGGTGAATCTCAGCGTTTACGGTACCTGTGGTTACGAAAATCTGAGATTTAAGCGCACAGGAGCATAGTGCTTGCCAGACCAGATATTTTTCAGGGAATTAAATTTTATACTTCCGTCTCAGATGTTCAGAGTCATTTTTCCGGCTAGTTGCAGTGTAAAAATCCGATCCCGAGAGATATTTAAATTTTTTGAAGCAGCATGTCTCTTCATCCATGACAACACAATGAAATTTTAAAATAAAGCATTCTGGAGCGTGTTTTTACCAAATTTTGTTGCTTTGCGTTACGATCTGGGTATGTTTGAGCTTTGAATGATCTCAATCCAGCCTTAGACTTAAATGTTTACACAATACCGGTTGACATTTGCACTTTATTCGCTATTGTCTATGTTGACCTTCTGGTAACGACTCTTTTCTCCTTCCTTGTATCGCTTTGTCCATGTTCACCGCCATTTCTAGCTATCCTTTCGACAGTAAGACCCTCTTTACAACGTTTAATCACAACTGCAACAGTTGATTTTGGCACATTTAACGGTTTTGCGATGAATCGAACAGTAGAATTGGGATTTGCCAAATGTTTGTGCAAAATAGATTTCCTGATGTGCTAGTTCAGACGGCGCCAGCTTTAATACAGAATGTGCTTTTGTAAACAATGTGTGTGATTCACGTTTTTCTATGTATTGGTTATGTACATAATAACCGGGAAGACCGTAGAGTAGGTTGAGATTCTACTGGGCTGAGCTGCAAGCAACCCGGTGGGTCCACGGGTCGCGGATGGTGGGGTTCCATCAGATATGATGGACAGCTACTAAATACACGAATAAGTAGCCCTGGACGACCGGCGGGGACTGTTTAGGATATGGGGGGACTAAGCAGTTGTTGGACTCTGTTGAGTTTCTTCCAAAAACCTAAAAATATCCGAAAGCAGCCCTGACAAAAGCGAGCCACCAAGCTTTTAAAAAATAAGGGTAAAAGTCCAAGTCTTCACCCATTTGGGTGTCTGTTCTCCATGTTAAGGGCGGCTCAAAACAGCTTCTGTTCTCCATGTTCGGAAAGGCTGAGTCACCGTCTTGTTAGTGCGCCCAGGACACTAAATACAAAAACCGAAAGTCCTGGTGGTGCTTGGGACTGTTAAACAGCAGCATCACGATGGTCCTCCTGCGAGATTGTGAGATTGGTTGTGGGCCTTGCGAGCCGACACCATTAGAAAGGAATTGCAACGAAAAATACACTTGGGAATCTGACCCGACTTATCAAGGCTACGATGGATAGGACCCAGTGCTGTGTGAGGATATCGGTTGGATTATCGGGTTCATTCGAATACCGCAGGGGGCTTCGTGAAGGTGATGGTCTCTCTTGCCTGTTCAACATTGCTCTTGAAGGTGTTATGCGACGAGCGGTGTTTAACGGCGTTTAACATGCGGCACGATTTTCAACAGATCCAACAGATCAACAGATTTATCTGCTTTGCCGATGACGTGGATATTGTCGGCAGAACATTTGAGGCGGTAGCAGAACAGTACACCAGACTAAAGCGCGAAGCAGAGAAAAATTTGTTGAAGATAAATATGTCCAAACGAAGTACATGCTGGCAGGTGGAACCGAGCACGATAGGACCCGACTGGGCAGCAGTGTAACGATCGACGGCGATTTTTTCGAGGTAGACGATGCATTTGTCTATCTCGGCTCACTGGTTACTGCGAATAACGATAACAGCCGTGAGATCCGGAGGCGGATTATCAGAGGAAGTCGTGCCTACTATGGGTTTCACAAGCAACTACGGTCAAACAGACTTGGCTCCCATACGAAGTGCAACCTGTACAAAAAGCTAATAAGACCGGCTGTTCTCTACGGGTACGAGACGTGGACAATGCTTGAAGAGGACCTGCGGAGTTTTTGAGCGACGGGTGTTATGAACCATCGTTGGTGGAGTTACTGTAGGACGGACTATGGAGGCGAAGGATGAACCATGAGCCCGCGCAACTCGCCGGCGAACCCAGTATTCATAAGGTGGCAAAGCTGGAAGGATACGCTGAGCAGGACATTTTACTAGAATGCCGGGCAAATATCCTGCAAAAATGGTGTTCGACTGGAATCCGGTTGGTACAAGACGACGTGGGGCGCAACGAGCAAGATGGTCAGACCAGGTGGAGCAAGACCTAGGGGGTACAAGGTGCCCAAGGGATTGGAGAGGAGCAGCCACGAATCGGGCATTATGGAGGGATATTGTGTATCGGGCTATGTTATAGTATTGTGACGTTATGCCATGTAAAGTTTCATTCCATTTCGTAGTGATTTGACTATGAAACAGGATAAATACTTTGTCTGGAGTTTGGTGTGAACGGCCTTTAAAACTTTTGCAGCGTCCTCTGGATGATACACTTAGGTGGTGAAGTTTACCAGGGTCTTGTGGAGTCCAGAGTAAGCACGACTTTCGGCTTTTATGCGCCTTTGAATTGCTGCTGCTGTTGTTATCCGAAGTCACCAATGATTTGAGGTACACAAACTCATCTACCTCCTCGAAGTTTGACATAGGCTGCTGTTTTAATCCACTCTTATGTTGAACTTTGAAATCAAACAACAAAGTAACTGGGAATGCACTAAGACTTGACGTACGTCACAGTTTTGTTCTTAGTTACAAAATTTTCAAAACAACTGAAGATTCTCATCAACCACAAAAACGAATTGAATGTTGAGAAAAGCAGCAAACAACGTGAGCTGCCAAGTTTATTATCTGGCAAACACAATGATACTGAAATTCAAGAAACTTTTCAACACGGAAGATCTATTTTCAACCAGTGCTCCGCCCCATCATGTCCTAGAAGCGCAAATCATTTTTTAATAGCACCTTCAGCAGCACCATTCTGAATTAATTTTGTTGATTGTTTGATTTATGCACACTCATTTTCTAATTTATAATACGGGCTAGAGGAGGATCAATCTTTGATATATTAGTTTGCAATACATCTTGATAAACTTTCAAATTCAAGTGTTAAAGACTGACCCATTTCATTTTAGCACAACTGGAACCCACTCACTTAAAATGTATACTTAAATGCCATTCCCGTAGAGGCAAAAACTTACCCAAATTAGGACGTGCTATTGTTTGGCAAAATGGCACAGAAAGGCTAATGAATCACGGGAACTGACTGACTCACAGGTTGAAGATGGACAGCCCCCAATTCATTAACGGGATCCTTGGACCAGTTTCCATTTATCAAGATTGACTTATTTGCGCAGACGCCGACCGGTCGCTCCGTGTGTGAGCTTTAATATCCATCTTGCTTCTCTAGGATAGAAGCATGGATGAAGCACTAGAATACTTAATCAATCATCTGTTGACTGGGAAGTGAACAGTTGAGAGGATTTTTTTCTTTCTTCAGTTCAAAGGAATGGCTCTTTTCCTTTATCGTTGGGCGGTAATTATTATGCTTTTGAGAATTGCCGATTCAGTGATGAATAAAGAAAGACTGAGCATCATTAATGTAGGTACAGCGTCGTCGTGACCCTTCAAATGATGTCGGATTCTGTGCAATAACTCGCGACTCACGACGATCCACTCGAAGCTTGTTTTCTTAGAATATGAGTGTTTTCAATTTACAAGAATTGTAGGAACAGCACTGATACGCAAAAAAATGTATTTACCGAAGGTCTTTAAGCAAGGTTGTTTGGGTAACGTTAAGCAGGTTTATTGTTATTTGCTGGGGAATCATTTGACGAATTGAAGTGTTGAAGGTATTATTGCAGGCGATGACGGACGGACGTTACTCGAACAATCAAGCTTGAAGTGGTTCGTCGTGGGTTGTGGTCGGAAATATTTTTTACGAATCAATAGATTTAAGTCATTGTTCCGCTCTACCCTCAATGTTCAAAACGAAATCGCCGTCAACTCTTTTTGACAACCAACTTGTGTACCTTTTGATGTATGCGTAAAAAAGGCATTTTTACGCTTCATTTCAGTAGGTTCGCATCAGCAAGTTTTTCAAGAAATCGATGCGGAGATTATTCGATTCACTCTGATTCAAGTCAATCAGAGTGACTCTGGTAGCAAAAACTAAAACTAAAAATCAAACGAAGAAAAAACAGGCTCAACTTCATTCTGGAGCTTGGTCGACTCGAATGACCGCAACCGCTTGAAAGTGGGTTTTTGTTGTGGTCTGACGGTACCGATTTAAATGTTATGCACCGCGTGACGTGTCAAGACGAATCGAATAAAATTCGTAACGAGTAGGAGTGATTCAGATTTTTTGAATTCTTGAATGAGATCGCTTCTTCTAGTATGCTGCATCTGAAATTAAAACCTGTTGAAACATATGTCAAGTTACGTTCGCTGGGATCTTGTGTCTGTCCTAAACTTTCATTTAACGTATTCCCATTTATTTTTTCCTCGGAATAAGTCATAGGAAATAACTTCCATTCAACATAGTTAAAGTAATATTTAAATGACCTTCGTTTCAACGAACATTTAAGCACAATCAATTATTTTAATTTCTTATTGCCCACTGCGCACGGTTGATACTTTAACGCACTTTCTTTTTTCCTTTTCAAAAAAGATATCTTATTAACCTCTTGTTTCTTGCATTTTTTTCTCCATCCAGATTATGTTCCTGAAACACTTACTCATCCAAATAGGTGAAGAAGGCACGATCCAATGAGCTGCCCGGTAACCAATCAACCGATCGCTATCACAATCCTACCTCAACCTCAACAGCTCATCTCTTTCATGAAACCGACCGCTAATGCCAAAGAAATGAAAGCAAAATTACCTAATTGAAGTGTTATGAAATAATCAATTCGACGAAACAGCAGAAGAATCTTCCGAGGTCTACCAGACCCACCACAACGCAAACGGAAGTATTCGAATTAGCTCAGTGAAATTTTCAAGGAAACGAGTATTTACGCGCAGCAATGCAGCATCTTTTGCGGTGGTAATTTATAAGAGGAAACTGTCCGACCCATTAAGCTCTCCCCATCGGAAGCAGTGGGCGCGCAAAGTAGTCGGTAGTGCACTCGTTTATTACCTTCACCCAATTTCCTCGGTCTACCACCATTAAAGTGTCAATGTTGCACCATCACCGACATCACGCCTCATCCTCGCAGCTGTCCTCGTCCTCCTCGGTTGGCTCACCGATGAATCACAAAGACCTGGAAGCGGAACTGGACGAGTATCTGTCAGAGTACAAGCTGCAGGGGCCAATCGAACCGATCAGTCACTACGCAGGTAAGTCGCATTGGGCTGTACATATATGGGGGAATCCGTTTGCCAAATTGCGCAAACCGAAATGGGGTGTAAGTGTCTTTTGCGTGCTTAATGTGTGATTCACGCTTATTGGATGATTAAGTTTATTTTACAGAAAATTGGAAGAAACAAAGGCTTAGTGCCGCAAAAGGAGTGTAGTGAATTTACTTGATGATACATATTATGGAACGTACCCATCAACAAAAAATTGTGAAAATGGCATTTAAATCAATATGGTGTTAAATATACATCACATTAACCGAAATATTGATTGAAAATTTGACTCAAATAAATGCACATAATTGGAGCACTGAAAAGCACATGATTTTATAATCAAATTTATATGAAATTTCTACGAGATGAACTTTTTAACGATTTCTACACAGATAAAAATAAACATTGAATTTTTCTGCGTTATCTAATGCTCATAAAAGGAATGCTAGATTTGGCAGAAAATGATGCGATATTTCATGTAAATTTAAGCAAGATAACGCCTGAATCTAGGCTTTAGTATGAAAGATTGCAAACATTGTTGTATGGCGCTTGAAAGATTGCAAACAATTTCGTTGTTTACGCATTCTTTGGCATCGAATTGAAATAGGGTGAATTTTAAACGCTTGTTAAATTTTTTTTCTGCATATTTAAATTAATTAAAATGCATCCATTTTTCAATGCATGCAACTACATGTAACTTTTGTAAAACCAACTAAAGAAAAAAAAACGAACAGTGTGCACCTCGAGTGACGCTTCAGTTTCAACCTTCTCGTTGCGTTGACCGGATGACTGCTTTACAAAATGGCAAAAACATAACATGTTCATTTCGTGTCGCAGTTCTTAGTAATTTGAAAATGATTATTAATTATACGCTGGTACCTAAATCTCATCCCGGTTTGTCGTAATATCTGTGAACAAAAACACCTTCGTAAGGTAGTGGTGCTTTAAATGAAAGCTGTTAGGTTTGCCTGCAATTGCGTGGAGGATAGTGTGCTAGATCTGTGAATAATATTCGCATTTAAAACTTTGATTTTCGTCATAATGGATCGATCCGGATCAACTGCGGTCGAAATTTATCTGAATGGCGCCATTCGAACTAGGATTAAATAAAATACTGATATCGGAATTACGACTTTGATGTAGACAGCGCGAATATTTGAGGGAAACTCTACTTCAAGCAAATATAAAACAGCTATGCTAGTCTAGAGGAATGTATAGGTTAAAGTTTATCTTTGGCTTGTCTAATCAACCCATAAAACATAAATGGGATTAATCAATCCGTTTATTATGCGTTTGAAAAAACAAAGGATTTGTAAATTATACAATCGCCCCATAAAATTTTCAGTTAGGTTCATTTTTTTCCCCGAAACAGCAGATAAGCGATTATAAGCAAGTTTAAGAATAATGCATGAAAAAATACTACGTGCACAATCATGATGTATTCATTTAAAACACAATGACACTGAATTTTACATGACACTATTTTCAAGCCATGTAAATTTATGAAATTATTTAACTTTATATTCATTTTCATGCTCCGAATATGTGCATGAAAATAAATTTAAAATTACACAAAAAAAGTTCCTGTGATAAGAGGCTTTACATATTCGCAATATTTGAAAAAAAAAAAAAAAAAAAGGAGGAATATTGAAAATAAATTTACTGCGCTGCTTGGATACACTAAGCAGGGCTGGTATCTGGTATTTTTTTAGTGACTTTGTCTCTCTTTTAAGTCTAATCACTAAAAATTCACTATTTGCATCCAGAAGTCACACAGAAAAAAATAATTAATTTTAACAAGCGATTTCCTCTCGTGTTATTTCAAGCCAAAGGAGCGTAAACAACGATATTGTTTTCAATCTTTCATACAACAGGCTCGATTCAGGCGTTATCTGGCTTAAATTTACATGAAATATCCTATTATGTTCTGCCAAATCTAGCATTCCCTTTATGTGCATTATATAACGCAGAAAACTCAGTGTTTCTTTTTATCTGTGCACTAAAGTCACCATTCTTTGGAAAATTGTCACTATAGTCACTTTTTTTGCCTATTATATAAGAGATCTGGCAACACTATGTAAAATTCGAGAAATATACACACAAAAAAAAATATTTATCATCCCACGTGTTATTCTGATTGACAGCAGAATAAAGTGAAAACTATTGTGGGCTGTGAATCGGCGTACTATTATCTTGAAATCAGTTCCGTGTTAATATTTTTCTCACGCAAAGATAGGTTTTGTATGATTTTCTTGAAGACGTTTACCATGATGTGTCCACAAGTCTAACTAAAGGCTGCCGCACAATAGCGCGTTTCGCGTCGCGTCGCGTCAGTTGGCAACGCCAGCGTTCATGACGCTCAACCCGCACAATAATGCGTGAGTTTTTTCAGATTACCTAAATTTAAATCATATTAGTTGTATTATATTTTATATTAGTGATAACTAAATTAGTTGTATTTCAAACGAACGCTGACGAACGCTGTCCCGCCTCGACCTCAATTGACCTAATCAAATGCAGAGCGCTGGTCGGTCACAGCACTCTAGATTAGTTTAAATGCGACGCACGTGCTCCCATATTACACCATCTTTCATTATTTTTACAATTTTCCAACTACTGCATTTTTTCTTATTTCTATATACCTAGAAATAAGAAAAGTTTTAATGAAATAGTTGGAAAATGAAAACCCAGTTAACCCTATTCGAATCGAACGCAGAAAGAATCTTTAATCCGCTCATCCGTCACCGAGTTAAATTGTGACATATAAAACACCAATTCATTTTTATTTATATAGATTTTCCCTCTCTTGAACACGGTTGCTTTCTCGCAAAGCGCGCCAGGTTTGTTTTTTTTTTCAAAAATAAAATTCGACCCAAAGAGAACGGGAGGGCTTAAAAAATGGTCATCTCGGTTGAGCTTGATTTCTGATAGAGAGCAAGCAGTTTGACGTTTGATGTAAGCCGTTTGACCGAAGGCCTGACGGGCAGCCATTTTTTTGAAGCCGTCATCTCTATCATCCAAACTTCAAAAGATTAATTGTTTGTAAGCAACATTGGCGTTCGTACCCATAGTAATAAATGTCAGACGGGCCTTATTCAAATAAAGTCCGTGATATGTTGCATACTGTCAAACGTTAGTTAATTAGCTAGGGTTGCCAAGTTGACTTATCTTTTAGCTGTCAAAAGATATAAGCCAAACGTCAACCCGTTTGCTCTCTACCAGAAACCGAGTTCAATCTCAGTGGGCTTTAGCGCTCATAAAATGTATTATTTCAGTAAAAAACAACAAGAAAAAAAAAGAAAAAGCTATATAAAAGAATTAAGCCATTTTAGATTTCCAATTAGGTTTTTTTTCAAAAACATTTTGGTAAATTCAGTTTTTTTAGGTTGAATACTCTTTTAATATCCAAACAGTCGAAAAAAATGGAAACGAATTGTAAATCAGATAGAGGACTAATTTTCGGTGAATTGCAAAGTAATTCTGAATCTAGATTTGATTATTTATATACCGACAGTCAAGCGAACTCAATTCGATCATAGGTGAAATCGGGATAATCTCCAATTTTGCCTGTTTATAAAAGCGTAATGATTTCAAAGTTCCATTGAATTTCTTAAAATTTAACTTAAAATTCTATATATTTTCTAGGAAATTTTTGAGACGAATATTCTTAGTTTATGATACAGCAGATTTTTTCACTTCATAATTCATTAATTATTTAACTATGTTCTGACTTTGCTTGAGTGCTGTTAAACCGAATTTGTTTTGGCAAAGTTGCAAAACTTGTTAAGTAGAACTTGATCTAAACAACTTATAAGTATAAGAGCTGTTATGAGCATACTGATACTATTTTAGACAAATTAAACGGAATCGACAAACTCCACTTTTTCACAATATATTGTGAAAATCACCAAGTTACTTGAGCGAATTGAGGAGAATTCGGGAATATTGGAACCAGTTTTTACTCAAATTGCTGTAGGTGAGCCTAAATACCATCAGGTGACTAAGGTAGTGAAAACTACCTTTAAGCCTTGTTCAGACTACGGAGTTGTAACATAATACAAGGGTGTTATACAAATTATCAACACGAAAAATGTCATCAAGATAGTCTTGTATCATGTTACAACTCCGTAATCTGAACAAGGCATTAGCTGCATCTTATGGCAACGGCTCAAAAATGGAATTGGGAAGCAAGATTTGTCAGAAGTAATTCTAGCACAGGACATGCTAGAAAGCGCTTCGACCGTGCGTAAAAAAACAGGCTTTGCTAAAACGAGCTGCGGACCAAGTGCAGGAGGTCGTGCAGAAAAAATAAGTCGCTTGATTAAAGGCTTCCTTACAGAGAACAGTGTTGCGTGTCGCGGGATCGCGCCGTGCTCGCGATTCATTAGAAAAAAAAACTGCATACATTCAATTGCGCTGTTGGGTGTTGGTGATTCTTCCTCAAGCGAGTCCAAAGTGTCGTCGTTCGCGGGTATTGTGGGAGAAGATATTTCTTGCAACCAAGTGCCAGTATCTAGAACTAGATTTTAGAAGAAAATACCACAACCGTGCCAAAGTGAATTTTGATTCAGTGTTCAGGATTAATTTGGAAAATAATCAGTGCAAGAAGAGTGTATTAGACACAGATATCATGTTACTACCGGAAGGTTTCCGACACGTCGGCGACGGCCGGGTCAATGTGGACGAATGCCGACGGCAGCAGCTGCGGTCCAGCAGGACTTGGCCATCTAGGATATCGAGGAGAGCTGGTTTGCAAAGCAACAAGACCAGATGGACTGCTGGCGTGCGTGACTACGCAGAACTGCGTTGCAAAATGGCTTATCACTTGCCAGTTACAATGAAATGGTAATTGCGCTTAAACCGCGAGTTTTGTTCACCAGAAGGTAAAAACTCGATTCCCACTGCGGTGGAAATAATATCGAGGAAGAAAAGAAACTGAATTTCTGAATTTCTGAACGCCGAACTGTGAAAAACATTCAAAGCAACGAAGTGTAGCAATGATTTGTTGACATTCAAGCCTCTCAGTTAATGAGTTGGAAGTGAAGATCAAACAAATGAGAAAACCAACAATATATTAAAACAATGAATAAAATTAAACTATGCTTACAATTAAAGAAAAAAGCATATGTTCAATACTATATGTAACAGTCAGCTTCAACTATTCTGTCTACAATGCGTATATGAAAAGCCGACGAATGATTAATCTTGACTTCTTTTCTGGACTGTATCCGCAATAATCTGGACACCCACAAAATCACGCATGATGTATTTCCTAGTGTAACTACTAACACAAATTCACACGATCCAAACATTGTTTGTCTGCATTGCTATAAAAATCTCGAACCTTGCGCGTTATTCCAGCCATAAGGAGTTGTAGAGACTCCTTAGTGACCTTGCTGGTAACTCTGATCCAAATTGGCTTGAACTGTTTGGAGGTTTTGAACGTTTGCTTCTTTTTGGAAAGCGCCTGCTTCATCAGGGCCAAATATCTTTCGAATGGGCGTAACTTAGGACATTATTGGCTTCATATCAATAACTCATCGTGGCTTCTAGCGGAAGGCAGCAATCCAACCCCTTTTGGTCAACTTCGTTTTTGGTTGGTGATGATGCAGAATTAGTTTTTCTGCCACACGAACAAAGTGATTGAAAAAACAAAGTATTTTTAGGAAATATTGACAATTATTTTGTCCAAAAATATTCATGTCTTGCATTTCTGTCTATAGCAGCAGGGTCCTCCCTTAGCTCAGTCGGTAAAGGCGCAGCTACAAAGCAACACCATGCTGGAGGTGGCTAGGTTCGATTCCCGGTCTGGTCTGGGAATTTTTTGTTAAGGAACACTTCTCGACTCCCTGGGGATAGCGTATGATTGTACTTGCCACTAATGCAAAAATAGTAACTGGCATCGAAAGCTCTCAATTAATAACTGTGGAAGTGCATTTAGAACACTTAGTTGGGAGCAAGCAATAAGCTAATTGTGAAAGCAATGAGCTTGAACTGCTAAAGAAGAAGAAGCATTTGAAAAACAGTTCTGGAAGTTGCTTAAAATCCTCCAAGACGTTAGTTTCACCATCATCATTATTTATGATCTTGCAAAACGTTAGTTTCATCATCATCACATGAATATTTTGTTAACTAATCGTAATACAGTTATGGACCACGTGATTTTTCCGTCAAATTATGATGCGGTTGAAAGTTTTTTTGGAACTGTACGCCTTCAATCCGTAGCTTTGATTTCCGGGCGAATCGTGAGGACCTCCCTATTTCCCCACAAATCCCCATTTCCCCCACATCAAATTGTATCACGAAAAAAACGCTGTCGAAAATTACCTAATAAAATATAACCCATTAGTAAGCTTCTTTCACTCATCTTGAATGCCCTAACCGTGCGTTCGTACCTTACGTTTAACTCCGCTAGATAGGTTCTGTACAACATTTGGCACCTTCTTCTGTACGGAAAGCCACTTTTTCTCCATGTCTTCCTCAGATTTGACCTCCTTAAGATGCTTTCGTAGTGCCTGCTTCGTAATAGCTCAGTATTTTCGATGGGCCTTAGATCCGGTGCGTTCATGTTCATGTACGACCCCGTTGGTCTCGTACCACTCCAGGACACGATCCGGCCAGAAGATCGTAGGGCCCTCGTGTTGCTTCAACAGAAGAAGCAGATGCTTCTGTAGACACTCCTTGAGGTAGATCTCCCCGTTTACAGTTCCAGTAGTCACGAACGGAACACTCTCTTTGCCATATGAGCAGATCGCTTGCCAAATTATGTATTTCTTGGCAAACTTTGAAACTGTGGGCTTCCTTACTTACTCCGGAACATCAAACTTGTGAGCGGTGAAGAACAATAGCCCCGGAAGCTGCCGGTAGTCCGCCTTGACGTAAATCTCATTATTCATGATGAGAAAATGAGGCTTCGCCAGCATCTGGGTGTACAGTTTCCGGGCCCGTGACTTTCCCACCGTATTTTTCCGTTCGTCACGTTTTGGAGCCTTCTGCATTTTGTACGTCTGCAGTTTCTCCCGGTCCTTGGCTCTATGAACAAAAGACTTGGACAGATTCAACTTCTTGACCACATAACTGACCGAAGCATTGGGATTTCACTTAAACGCTTTCACGACATGCTTGTGATCCTGACCACTAATAGAACATCCCTTTGGACCGCATTTCTCCTTCCATTCTATGCTCAGGGTTTCGTAGTAACGTTTAACCACACGACTCACCGTTGATTGCACGATTCCGATTTGTTTTCCGATGTCCCGATGAGAGAGTTGAGGATTTTCCAGGTGCTTGCTCAAAATCAATTCACGACGTTGCTTTTCGGGTTCCGATTTTTCCGATTTCGGATCAAGTTTCCAGTTTCTAAAAACTGACAGCGATAAAAATACAACAACAACAAAACATTCTAAAGTAGTTCCACCCAAATTTTCAAGAGCAAATACCCAACGAGTAATTTTCTACCGCGTTTATTCCGTGATGCAATTTGATGTGGGACACCCTTTAGTTGGAATAGAGATTTGCGGGTTTCTCTTTAGTATCAATAGCTCGATCGGCACGTGTAATATTTTTGCCACTTCTTTTTAACCTTTCAATAGTCAAATGTTCAAAAAAAGTTTGCAGTGCACTGTGGACTGTGGATTTAAATCCAACTTTTTCGCGAATTGAATTATCGAAAAGTGAGTATTCTCATGACGGCTGTTAAAGATTCATTCGCGCACATTTTTGTTTATTCGTCATCATTTTTAACTGCTTATGAAATGTCAAAACCAATCATAGTCTTATAGAAAACAGACTGTTTGTGTCCAGCTCTGTTTGAGTGAACACTTGATTGACTACTCAAACTGATAGCACCATTCCTGAATCGATTTTTATTTTTCAATATTCCCATCTCGAGCACCACCCGTGGCAGATATAGCGAACTTAATTAAATCAAAGATTACCGATTGTTGAGCCAGTACAGAATGGCCGATCAGTCATTGAATTTCCAGCACCAACGGTAATTGGATAATCAGTTGTGTAAGCGGAAATGAGTCAAGTATTGATGAATGACAGACGTAAACATAATCAAACATAATCTCAAGGGAGACAAACAGTGATATGTAGTATTTCCGTATATTTATTATCTTCTTACACTCGGTGGAAGCACATTGGCTATCATGCGTGTGTTCTTATTTGCTTTATTTGATTGTTCGATTCATTTGCCGTCAAAACAGTTTTTGTTTACCTACAGCCATTATCGAACGATATCCACTTGACCGTTCGTATACTGTGGCAGCCATATCACTTTAGTTTATTCACTCACGTACGTACCATGCGTGTCCCTTCAATTTGTCAGTTTGGTGGACCTCTCATCCAAATGAATAAAAACAGATTAAAGAAAAAAAAAACTCCCATCCGGAGTGCATTCACACAGATACGCTCCAATTTTTTTCCTAATTAACGAAAACTAATATTACTTTTACCATAGCTCCCGGTTGATGAGTGATCATGCGATGCGAAATGTAAGTAACGTACTACCTACCACCTATAAGTAGGTGCCATATCGCCGGCTTTGCATGCCGGCAAACATGGTGAATCGCAGCTTTCCCAGGCAGTGGGTAATTGGTGTGTTGAGCAGATTGTTATGAAATTGAAATTTCTTCTCTGTTGCTTGGAAATTTAATTTTCTCACATCACTCTCGTTTCTAATGGCGCATCACGCAAACAAAGAACACTTGAATGAATGAATGTGCCAAGTCGTAATTGGAGCATGTTTAGTTTCTAAAATGCAAGCGATGTGATTAGTGAACTTACTTAGTGACACCTCAGCATCACAAAGGCACTAATTAATGAAGAAACAAAATAGCACCAGCTAAATAATGATCTTACAGATTTCTTTCCTCTGAGGTGTTCTGTGGTACAGGAATGCAAAAAAAAATGTACAATGCCTTAAACTTATGAATAAACGGTGATAAGGTTAACATGATATATAGATATTTTGATCACTGAAGGTTCTCAAAAAAAGAACTTCATTTAATTATGACTAATTAAGCGCTCAACGTTTCTATATTAGACTCATTTATAGAATCGTTAAGCGTATTCGAAATAATAATATGTCTCAGAATAGGTGTCACATTTTTTCAGTAATGGTTTATTTCAGCCGGGTAATTTTAACAGCGGAATTGATTTTACCCGTTTTTAATGTTTTTTTTTTCTTTTGACAGCTTATCTCTGAAGATAAATAAGCGATTTCGTTTGTTAATATTTAACAGCTACCATAGAAGCCATACGGGAGCAAGTTTTAAAATTACATTTGCAAAAGCTTAGACCGTGTCAGATATTCATTAGCCTTAAGCAGTTTTGTTTTTCGTGCCTTGAAACGGTTCATGGGTACCAAATTACTCAGGAAATCGTGCATGCCAAATGCGATGGGTTTTCAAAGCGTTTGCGCAAATTTATCTAGGGCGAGAGATTTGAACTGAATTATTATGGTTTATTTCTATAAAATGTATCTTTCAAATGAATAATAAATGAAAAATTAACTATGATTCGGTTGATTTGTTTTGCTGTGATCCCATTTTGTTGAGACATCTATTGTGAGACACTCTGTATTTTTGGCAACTTTGTCCCATCAGTACTCTGGGTTAACGTTCAAATTTCCACCAATGTATAACTCAGCTGGTAATAAATTTTGTCACCTTTTCATCGGGAATGTTATCTTTGACCCTTAAGTTTTACAGTGGCGTATTGGCTAGATGAGCTGGAAAACCTTAATTTGGACAAGAGGTTCGAAAATCCCAATCGTTGAAAGAAAAAAACAACTAAAAAAAGGTTCGTAGTGACGCAACAAACGGTATCAAATGATGCATGATATGTGCTACCACCCATTGTAGCACGGAAATTATGTCTGACAGCAATGGGCTTTCCTCTTTGTAAGACTTGATCAAGCTTCTATAACCACTGATTCTAATTCGAATCATTTTATTGTCATTTATTGAAGGACCAAAAAACGGGTTGGGTGGATCGATAGGCAACATCACTTATACGTTTCCACAGGGATATAAAGAATCTTCTTAAAAGCGAGCTATCTAACATAAGGATGCCCCTATGGGCGAGGAGAAGAGCCTGCCCTCTATTCACAAACTGTTAGCAATGGAGTAGTTGGCATTCCCACTTTCACCGTCCAAAGTACTTCAATCTGGTGCCCTGATGGTCCCTCCCATTCCCATGCAATATTTATATGATAGTGTATATATTTATGTAAATGAAAAATACTACAAGCATTCGTATCTATTTCAAATGATCTTCATTCGATTGATCCTAAAATGCAAGAAATTTTGTCAAGTATTAAAGTGTAGAGTTCTGTGGTTCTGTGTTTAAGCAAGTTTTCGTTCATTTCCAGCGATAGCAGCAATTCACCAAAATCTTGATTTGAGGTATCCTGAAAAGGTTGTAAAATCTTTTGAAATTTCACAAAACTAACATAGCATATCATAGCATTTTCCGACAATACACAATCCTTAGCTGGCTGTTGTAGAGACAATGAAAGCGCCAAAAGAGTTGCCTTTGGTATGACAGGCACTTCATCCATCCATCTCTTTGCACAACACCTGGTCAGGTCCTTATGATCAGCAAAAGATAGGAGGGAAGTGTTGATAAGATAAGTAGTTCACTGAAGATGCTGAGAACTCATGCTACCTTCATAGAAATCTTTAGTTGTAAATTGGATGGGATCTTGCGGGAGGCTTTCCTTGGCGAGAAAGCATATATATATATATATATATATATATATATATATATATATATATATATATATATATATATATATATATATATATATATTATAGGTATATACATAGATCGTTGGAAGTGACGAAACTAAGAAAGTTAAGGTACTCCTTTGTTATCCGCTATCTTCGGCTGGAACACAGGCGTTTCCTACTTGTATCCTGTCGGTTGGGAAATGAGCAATAATTCTTGTCCTAGCCTTTCATGCCGTATGGTTATAAAGCCGTTACTCGCTTTATGAAAATCCTTTTTTTAATCCTATAAAGTCGAGTATTAGTACACAACACTGAATAAGTCTGCACATTGTTGACGAAATACGCGTATCTGTCAAGATAAGCAATAATGGTAGTTGGAATTAAATGGAAATTACTTATCTTTCTTCTCATGTTCTTGTTCTTTTTTTTTGTTCATTAAATCAATAGATACAAATATTATGCAAGCTTATTTTGTGCTTATTTTGAACTAAATTCTTGCTAAACAGGGACTCATACTATATCCTAACAAATAATTCACACCTACCTTAACCAGGTTGGCACTAATGTTGTCAGTCTCACTCTCATTTTTTTCGACTTATCGGTTGAGAAATCCTTTTTCCCGGCTTCTCTTGGATTTGCACAGTACCAAATACCAAACAGGACTGAACAACAATCAAACTCCCAATGTGTCACTAGTTGAGATCATTCGCCGTAAAAGCAAATTTCTTCTCCAAAACTCCATATTTTGAATATTATTTTACACCTGTTAATCACATTGAATCAAAAATCACAAAACTACCATCGACCACGATGAACGAAATTTGGCTATTTGAATATCCTGAGAAGTAATCTGCAATCTTCAGTACAAAAAAAATGTAGCTGCCTCGAGATTATTACTTCCAGCAGGACTATGATCCGAAATACACCTTGTACGTACTACCAGAGTGGTTGCTAGACAATGTCCTTGAACATCTCAAAACCCCTATACACCGAATTTGAACCCTATTTAACATTGGGGGGCAGGTGAAGAACCGGTTGAATA
Organism: Aedes japonicus; assembly: GCA_034211315.2. Classification (NCBI taxonomy): domain Eukaryota; kingdom Metazoa; phylum Arthropoda; class Insecta; order Diptera; family Culicidae; genus Aedes; species Aedes japonicus. Next base: position 12,841 of record JASCZW010010738.1, on the reverse strand, counting down.
CCAGCTAGAAAACAAAACCAATAAATAAAATGGAGCTAAAACTGACGATTCAGGAATAAAATTATATAAATGCTTCAAGGCCACCGTATAAAATATTGAAGAATGAATTTCATTCTCTAAATCCATTTTACAGTGAATGTGCATATGTAAGCGCCTATTTATGTGAGTATGTGGGTGATTGTGTGAATCAATGACAGGAAGAAAAGAAGACATTAAATTTTCCCGTTATGCTAGCGATGCTCGCTAGCGCGGACGACCCGAGAGTCACAAGAAGGCTATGACCCAATGGCCATTCAGTGTTCTATGATTTCTCGCAGAAGAACCTTAAATTATCTGTACAGATTCCCCTTCAACGTTTGGTGAATCTTAATAAATGTGAAGTTTATTTTCTTGAGTGATGGTTATTAAGATTACAAGTGGATAGTTAGGATGTCAGACATCTACTGGATTGTTACTGCAAAATAAATTAGTAACTTAATAGCCCTGGAAAAGCTGAAAATCAGAGTAGATTGCCAGCCATAATACGCTCTTGTATTTCTCTGCTGGTGTCGTTATCGGCGGTCACCAATGAGCTCAGATACACGAATTCGTCTACTACCTCAAGTTCATCACTGTTGATCTGTACTTGTGGTAGAAGGCTAACATTGTCTTCCCTTTAAGTATTTTGTTTTTGACGCATTAATCACAAGCCCAATCCTACCAGCTTCAGCCTTAGGTCTGATTTACATGCTCGCCAAAGTCTCAAAGCTACGTGCTACAGCATCAACGTCATCGGCGAAGCCAAACAGTTGGACAGACTTCCTGAAGATCGTGCCACTTCGAATCACACCTTCCAATGCAATGTTAAACAACAAACACGACAATCCATCATCGTGTCCTAACCCTCTTCGAGATTCTCGAGAGTATCCCTGATACTCGGAAGACACACATCACTCGATCCATCGTTGCCACGTCAGTTTTTCCGAAAATCCGTATTCGTGCATAATCTGCCATAGCTGGTCTCGATCGATTGTATCATAAGCTGATTTGAAATCGATGAAAACAAGCACTTGTCAAAACGCGAAAATCTAGTCCGTAGTAGCGCGGGCACCCATGAATCCCACTTGGTATTTCTCCATGAACTCCTTTGCAATTTGGGAGAGCCTTGGATATTTGGGAGAGCAACTTAAAGGCGGCACTCAGTAGCGTGATTGCACGATAATTGCAGCAATTCAGCTTGTCGCCCTTTTTATAGATGTGACGCACTTTTTCTTCCATCCAATCCTTCGGTAAACATTCTTCCTCCCAAATTTTGGCAATTACCCAGCGCAGCGCCAGTGCTTCACCACTGTATTTTAATAGCTCGCTTGGGAGTTGGTCAACTCCAGCAGCTTAGTTGTTTTTCAACCGATCAATTTCCTCCTCAACTTCCTGAACGGTTGGGGTTAGGATCCTGTCATCTTCTGCGCTTGTTCATAGATTCATTACCATGCCACTTTCGTTCGCTGTAATATTTCCGTTCGGGTGCTCGTCGAAGTGCAGCTTCCACCTCTCAATCACCTCACACTCTCCTGTGAGAATGTTGCCTTCCAGGTCTCGCTGCGGTAAGTGTGAACGTTGATGATATCGGAGAAGAATTTCCCGTCGATTAGAACATGGTTGATTTGATTCTCTGTTCGTTGGTCTGGTGATCTCCAAGTGGCTCTGTGGATGTCTTGATGTGAGATATGGATGACGGGGGAAGAATGTACTTTTGACTAGTAAGCCACGGTAGGCCGCAAAGTTCACGCGTCGTTGGCCGTTGTCGTTCGATACGGTATGCAAGCTGTTAGGCGCTATTACTGGTCTGTACATTGCCTCCCGTCCTACTTGTGTGTTCATGTCGCCAATGATGACTCTTACGTCCCGCTGCGGGCAGCCATCATACACTTGCTCTAGCTGCGCGTAGAACGCTTCTTTTTCGTCATTGTGTTAGCTTGCACATTGTCACATTGATCGGTAACCATCCAATCACGCGTTGACGCATTTTGACCAGCACTATAAAGCTAGTGCCCAGCTCGTTTGTGGTACCACAGGTCTGGTAAAAAGTAGCCGCTCGATGCCCGCTTTTCCATACCTTCTGTCCTGTCTAACAAACTTTCTGCAGTGCTACGATTTCGAAGTTACGTGGTTGAAGTTCGTCGTAGATTATCCTATCGCAACCAGGGAAGCAGAGCGATTTGCAATTCCATGTTCCGAGTTTCCAATCGTAGTCCTTATTTTGTCGCCTAAGTCTATGCCGATTGGTTATTTCCATATTAACTTCTGTATTTTGTAACATTGTCTTTTTTTAAGGGTGACTTGGTGGGCCTTCCCCAACCCCATGCCTCGCCGGAGGACCATCGTGCACAGATGCTTATACACTATTTAGAGTCCCACGCTGGCACGAGGAAGATGATCAGCCGCTCCTAACATGGAAAACAGACGCTCAGATAGACTGCGCCCCCATCTTCCCTGTCAGCATATGACCAAGGTCCCACCGGGGTTGGTTATCCGATATTTCCTACGGTTACTCATACCCCAGTCGGCACCATGGGGTGGTAAGGATAGGAGTTACTAGACAAAAGGCTAAGGATCGCAATAAGATCTATTTTATACCTGCAGGTGCACGACCTACCAATGGTACGCATTGTCCAGTCATTTACCAACCGAATATAATTATATACTGTTTATAACACGCCAGTATTTTATGAAATATCAGTTGAAGAAATAGAATTTTAACAATAAGAATAGAAATAGAATATTAACATTGTTTCAAAGTTAAGCTGAAATGCAGAAAAAAAATTGAACCAATTTAGCTTTGGGTCTTCACAAAGAATCCCTTCTGAGCCAAGAGACTTGCGGTTCTTCAAGCGAAAGGGATGTAATTTTTGTTGTGAGTTTTGAACACATTGTACATGCTCAATGGCGTTACAGCAATTGTAAAACTACACAAATTTGTTCGAAAAAGTTTTTGAATTCTGAGCATCGAACAGAAAGAGAAATGCGGTCAGAATAAATGTTCTAATAATGATCAGGATCACAAGCTTGTTATACGATGGACAAGTCACGGAATCGGAAACTGTACGCCCAGATGGTGACGAAGCCACATTGTCTCATCATGGATAGGCAGACTCCCGGCAGTTTCTGGGACTACTGTTCTTCACCGCCCAGCAGAAGTTAGATGTTTCGGAGTATGTAAGGAAGCAGAAACTTTTATAGTTTGCCAGGAAAAACATGATTTGAAAAGCGATCTGCTCATGTGGCCAACGAAGTGCCCCGTTGATGACTACTGGGACTGTAAATGAGGAGATCTACCTCAAGGAATGTCTACAGAAGCGTCTCCTTCTATGTTGAAGCAACACGAGGATCCTACGATCGTCTGGCCGGATCTATCTTCGTGCCACTATTCAAATGTTGCGCTGGAGTGGTACGAAGTCAACGGGGTCACTTACGTACCCAAGGACATGAACCCCCCAACGCACCGGAACTAAGGCCCATCGAAAAATACTGGGCTATTATGAAGCAGGCACTACGGAAAATTTCCAAGGAGGTCAAATCTGAGAAAGACATCAAGAAAAAGTGGGATTCCGTACAGAAGAAGCTGCAGCCAGATGTTGTACAAAACCTAATGAGCCAAGGCGTTGTCATCATACAGGTTTGGGCCGAATTAATAAGATGAATTCACTTCGGCTTTGTTTTTGCACCGACAGTTCACCATGGTAAATATCGGGTGCTCTTGTTACAGCGTCAACTTTGACGCCTGCTGTAGTCCAAACAACTTAACGGAAAAAGTTCAAATTTAAAAAAAGTCCACATTAATCTCTTAATTGTTTTAAGCCATGGAGAAATTTTTAATATGCTACCTAAATTTTTCACATAAATACGGATTTTTGAAATTGCTATGTCCAAAAATGACTTTTTTCACATATGTTATGATAACTTCAAATTTATAAACTTCTTCAACATAAAATTCACATTCACAACATAAAATTCACATAGTGTTGTTAAAATTTCAGCTTAATAATTGACAAAGTTACAGAAGGTTGAACAACTCGTTTTTTGGGAGCAAAATTTTGCTCGGCTTTTTGCTACTGAGTGTAGGTATTTTTCTACAGCGTTTTTTTACCATGATGCAATTTGATGTAGGACACCCATTAATTGATATCATTTTTAAATAAAGACAATATTTACGTCATGAAAAATGAAAAATTGATTGATTTTGGTGTCCTTGCTGAAATAGAAATTGGCGTAAAATATCCTGGCCGCAATATTGATCTGAAATCATAAAACCATTTTAACTCGAAAGGTTTTTTTAATTCTAGATAGACTACGAGTTTTTCGAAATTCAAGCATTAACCTAAAAATTAAACTTAAAAAACAAATTTTCATGCCCGTATTCTACCTAGAGAAGTGCCAATGCTGGATGGAGAAAATCGGTATAAACATGGTTTCGGTCACCACTTTCAAGCGGCATGCGCCGACCATAAGTACCATAACTTCAACAACTTTTAGAGACGACCTTCGAAATTTTACAATAAATTTCTGAAAGCTTAAACCCATCGATTAACACAATAAAAAATCGGTTTTCCAAAACGTCGTCGGGTATGTCCCACCTTAATTGAAGAACGTTTGTATTTCATCTATTTGCCATCAACTAATAAATCGATTTCGACCGCTCTGCGTATAACCAATGATTTACAAACGATCACTCTTCCCTAACATGTACAAAGTACAACTCCACCGTTCCGCCACACATCTTCGGCTACCAATAGGATTGTGTCAATTTCAGTTATTATTTATGATCTCATTGTCTCGCTGCAGCAGCAAATTGTCTGTATGTACTCAATTCACTTTCAATGCCTGTAAGTCGGTAGGAAAGGGGCCAGCTAAACAAGCGATGAAAACCAAACTACCCATTCGTCTTCTGGCGGTTAGATGGTTGGATGATGATGATGGTTAAAATTGGTCATAACGAATCAGCAAAATCTCCCACCATACCGAATGGTAAGTAGGTATGCACTGCTTCCGTACCAATCATCGAAAGCTACGAAGGAAAGACTCATAAAAGTAAAGCTGTTATGAGCAATTGACCGAGATGAAATAATCGGAAGCAGAAATAAAAAGCGACATTTTCATTTTGCGCGCTCCGTTTGTAAGGAGAATCGGTTTTGTTTACTTACGTAGGCAAGCAGATTGAGAAGCCGGTAATTGCGCCAATCATTACTGCCTGCAATTGGTTTCACTCTCGTTGGATTGAGTTTTCAAATAATGGAATGGTAATAAGGCAATTTGAAAAATTATCGAAAAACAAAAGTTTGCGAAAACTTTAAAGTTTTCGAGGAAAAGTGATTTGTGATGTGATTTCTAATGATGTTGAAAAGACAATTTGTGAAAGATTGAGACCATCATTTGTCGATACCACCAACCACTGAAACACCTTCTACCTTTCTATGGAATGTAGTACCTTTGTAGTCGTAAATTTTCTTGCTTCGATTGTCATTGGGACCACCTCTGCTTACTCCGGCCTATTCGGATCATTAAGAATATCTACACACAAAATAGCCACGACAGAGATTGCAAGCAAACAACCAGTTCGTCATGGTCACCACGCAAAGACCCTATATCATCATTAACAACCCGCCTTGGTCATGCATCGCAGGTGTGCCTCTAGGATATGTAGTACGTCTTCGTCGCCATATAATAGACCTAGGAACGATTACTTTTACCTACGAGTACCTTCGCCATTCGTCTTCAAAAACAGAACTTGGCAGGAATAATAATCCACTGCACAACCAGTGACACACATAGCAAATTATTGCTGGGCTGAGACTTGGTACCTGCCTATTTAGGCGTGTTTGTTTGTGTGCAATCTAGTGAGTAGATGTTTGCTCGGATAATTACTGTCCACGGGCGCTCTTCCATTACGAAAACGATGGTCAACCGAGCAATAAAATAGTTGGTAATCATTATGGGATGGATGGGTGGCACTTGCGAAAGAGAGGAGCTCGCGAGCGTGCCTACGGTTACGGTTTTGGATTACCAGCTGAGCGTGGGCTGCGGCTGACATTAGACAGATAAGATATAAACTACAGGGCTGATGAGGTTTAAATTTTCAAAACCGATACGAAACGTATGGAATGTATGGTGTAAATATTTCCAGGGCCGTAAATATCTTCAAATGCGGCAGCCTTCGCGTTTGAGGAAAATAAACAAAGATTTGAAATAAACCACAAAACAAGTCTTGCTTATATCGACACAGAAAGTCAGTGAATCTCTTTCCGACTGTGATCAACTCTAGAGCATTTCCAGGTATAACCTAACAGAAATTGTCAGAAATTGGCACGACAATCTTCGATTAAGATGAATATTGGCACATTTCGTTCATATGGGAAAAGATGTATTTTTTACCGTTATACATGGATGGCCCAATTAATTGAAGCAAGAATAAAAAAACATTGATTTGAATTAAAAAGTAAATTTTCCTTGATTCTTTTTGGGGTATCTTAATAAAATGTTAAAGTATAACAGGATAGACACAAACATTCAATTCGGTCATCCTTTGTTTTGAAGATTACCTTGAGTCGTGACGGGAAAGCATTACAAGCGGCTTGCATCGCTAGTTCAGGAGTATAATTCCATATTTTCTGCAAAGTTTGCTGAATTTCTACATGTCTATTTGTTTGGGGTTCTTTAACATTTCTTCCATATGCCCAAATTGGAAAAGTCCAACAAGTTTACGTCTGACGAAGTGGCTGGCCATAATTATTTAGGGATCAAGTGCGGCAAATTGTTCTTTTATCAGGCCTGCGTAACCTTTGCTGAATGTGGAGAACCAGAATCCTGTTGGAAAACCCATTTGTGGCTTCCAAAAACTGTTGAAGCATACTTCAACAAATGTCCTGTCAAAACATTGTGGAGGTAGTAATTGGCATTGATTTTAATGATGATGTTGTTTGAGAAGGAAATAATTTCCATCCTCTAGGAGTGGACAGCACTTTTTGCTAGATCAAAGTTGTGAAGAGAAAGTATTGATAGTTCCGTTAGCGCACGACAGGCTGTGAAAATTGAATAGAAGTAGTTTTTGAAATGGAGTGGAGGGCATTGTGAGATAGTATTTCGAAATGAACACACAATGTTTTGCCAAGCATCCCCATGTGGAGTAGGTCACGGCAGGAACGAATCCACCATCTTGACTGGCAAAAGAATGTGCGCTTGATCGTGCTCATATACTACCAGTAGCTTAAATGGTTCTAACGAACTGTCTATTCACACTCCCAAATCCACTACATGGGAGAAAAACTATCTCGCACTCGTTTGGGTTTACTTTTGGCATACGACTTCTGCTTTACCTAATTGATTTTAATCCCCTTTTCTATGAACAGTAGAGAAAGTCGAGCTTCCGAGGATATTACTCCCAATACCATCACGGATGTGAGATTTCGAAATCGTTAAACTGCTCGAGCTAAAGGGTTCTCGCGGATCGATGCTACACATATTCTATTATTCTGAGGATTTAGATTTTGTTGCAACTATTCTGTTTTTGCTTTTATAAGTGTGTTTTGCAAGGATTTCGACGTATTTGTTCACATACAACATTTGTTCATCAACTTAAGAAGTAAACACTGCGAGAACGACCAGGTTTTAAAGTAGGACTACGTTTCTCTTTTCTACACCGGGTGTCATTACAAAATTTTGAAAAATGAATGCTAAACTGAACCGAATGTCTTGATTATGCACCATCCGATCAGAAAAACTTACAAAACTTTTGCATCGAAATAACAATTAAGTGCTATTAGTATAAGTAGTTCAATTAAATTACTTACCTACTTTTGCTCCCATACAACTCTGCACATGAACAGGTTGAAAATATGTTTTCCCTATCCGGGTCCTCAAAAACGGGTAACAAATGGTTCAAATTGCCTTCTTCATTTTATTTCATTTAGTTTCATTCCATGATGAATACAGATATAGCCACACCCCTTAGCTGCAAAATTATTTTGCTTTGTTGCGGGTGTCTGATTTTTTAACTTAGAACCGTTCCCTCTGTAGAATTTTGCTTCGTACTGTATTTTCGGCCTCTCTTCATTAAAGGCTATGCCATCAATGCCAATATATAGCACGCGAGATGAACCGAAATGATTTCAGTTTACGACACGAGCTCTCAGCTGGTGGTTCGGACAGGGCTTTGTCCACCCGCCACAGTCCGCTCAGTTGTAGTATAGGAGACAGAGTCTTGCAAGACCAGCTAAGTGGACAGTTACCGCATTCCATGTCTACCCAATGCAATGATAAAATTTTGGGCCACTGAAAACTTACCATTCGTCCCTTATTAAGCCATTTCGGTTCTTCTCGCTTGCTATATACTATCGATGAATAGCTTGGCCCAGAAAGATAAGGATAACGATACTTCATTATGGAGCAAAATTGTAGAACTGTTTGAACCAACCATAAGTGTAATGATACGTATACATTAGATTCCTTTAAACCAACGCGGTCCTACGTGAACCTTCCGGTTGTATCCCTGATATTACCCACCACTTTTTTTTCTTGATTTAATACGATCGATTGAAGATCGGCATATTCCGTCTTTCCTTGTAGCAGCCCAAATCTGACAAGGTCTCTTACCTTGCAAATGCAACGTTAAAATTTGATTTAACCATTAGTCCATGTTTACTCCTTGTACTACACTTATTGATCAAACTTTTACAGCATGAGCAAACATTGTATACAAATTTATGTTCCAGAAACCAAGCACCAGTTGGCATTATTTTTGCAAAGAGAAGCTACACTGAAATATAACACTGCTTAAGTTATTTGGGCCAACCGACTTTACTTTCCTTCAGAAGGAAGACGTGATAACAGATTTTTCGTCTTGGAAAATCCCAACGGCGATGACTGGAATTGATACCACACCAACTGAGGTGAGAGGCAACCACGCTTACCACTATACCAACGGTGCCATCATATATTATAGGCCCACATGAACATCTTCGCATATCAAATGAATATGTAGAGAATAATCAAACTTTAAATCCCATAAACATAGAATTGCGTGCTTTCATTTTTGGCAAGGAAATTAATAACTAGACATGAAAAGAAAAAATAGTATTTTCCTTTTGATTCCAACTACCTTTATTGCTTATCTTGATGTCAAGATGTCAAGTTGGAATTATATAGACAATACTAATTTTTCTTCTCATTTCTAGTAACAGGATTCAAGGAAATTAAATCAAATCAACCAATCAGTTAATTTTGATCAATTATATCTTGAAGAATGCCATAAAAAAATTGTAAGACTTCAAAGTGTTTTGCCAATAGAAAACCACCATCACACTTTGTTAGTGATCCCAATAGTATCGTTACTATTTGTTTACATCGGTTCGAATCGGCTTTTAAGCGTTGCGTAAAAGTTACCATGCTTCTCAAGGAAAATCCACCACCAGACTTTGTGAGTGACTCAAACAGTAACCTCACTGTTGGTATAAATGGAGTTAATTAAAGTTCGCTCTCCAACGTCACCTCAAATTTCCATTCTTTTTCTAATCAAAAACAACTGTCATTTTTTTTAAGTGGTCTTTATAGCATTCCTACTGTGAGTTTAAATCGATCGAAAACAGGTCTAGAGAACTGTTCAAGATTGACTTGTTTTCCCAATGAAAATCTACCATCACCCTTTATGAGTGGTCCTAACAGCATTCTTACTGTTTATTTAAACGTGGCCAAATTGGCTTTTAATCATTATTTTGAATTCACCGTGTTCCTTTCATGAAAAACCTCCTCGACACTTTGTGATCCCAACAGCATCTTTACTGTAGGTTTAGGCGGCTTTTTGAATTATTGGTTCAACCCGGTCCAAATCGGAAATTGATCTAATTTAAAAATAATTTACTATACGTCACATAAATTAAGGGTACCGTTTACCAAAACGAGCCAGGATGCCAAACTAACCCGTTTAATCAATATCCCAGTGATTTCTCGTGGAAGTGAAGAGGTGTTCTCGGCTTCCAATAAAGCGAGTATCATGTCAACATGTTTCCACTCTTTCCTCATTTGACCTATTGTCTTGTCTTGGTCTTAAATCACCAGTTTTTAGACACAGAGGATTTATGTTAGTCTCAAGCATAATATGTTGATTCTCTGTGTGTTATTACAGGTGACATGGCAATAATGGAGTCCCAACCTCGGGCGACTAATCATGCTTATGTTCATATTCATGCGCATTCAAATAAGGAAATTTCTACCGAGGTTAAGTGAAATATAATAAGTTAAATTTCAGCTTAAATTCGCATTTTCAACGTAAAAGAAGTACTCTCATAAAAATCAGGATAACTACATAACTTTACAATAGATTAAAGATCTTTTGACGTGATTCTATTAAGTTTGCTTAAACATCAACCAACCAGTTTATTTTGATCAATAATATCTTTACGAATGCCATAAAAATTGTTGTAAATATTGACAGTGTTTTCCCAATAAAAAATCACTATCACACTTTGTTAAAGACTCCAATAGCAACCTTACTTTTTGTTTCAATCGGGTCAAATTGGCTCTTACCCGCCAAATCTAGCATTCCCTTTATGTGCATAAGACAAAGCAGAAAATTAAATGTTTCTTGCTATCTGTGTAGATTTCGCAAAAACTACAAGGGACACCCTAATGACGTTGTACGCAAAGGTCTAATAGCAACCTCAATATTGGTTTAAAAGGAGTTAATTTAAGTCCGTTCTCAAGCATCATTAAAAATTTCTATTGTTTTACTAATCAAAAATCACTATCACATTTTTAAGTGGTCCTTATAGCATCCTTACTGCTGGTTTCAATGAGGCTAAATCTGCTCTCAAGCATTATTTAAAATGTACCTTGTCGTCCCGATGTTAAATCACCATCTCACTATCTGAGTGGTTGGAACAGCATCCTTACTGTTTGATTAAATTAGCCCCAATCGGTCCAAATCGGCTATCGAGCGTTTCTTGAAATGTATCTTGCTTTGCCAATGTCAAATCACCAAAACACCAGCGGGTAGAAAATGAATATATTTTTTGCGGAACCATGCTCGGTCCCAAGCATAATGAGTCGCCCCTTATACGTAGCTCACAACAACACAACCTTAAATATTGTGTCAAAACAACATAGCGAATCAAAACAACAACAAAGATAATAGAACCGAAAGGTACAAAAAGGCGCAAGAATTATTGCAAGGTGCAGACTGCAAGGTGTACTTAAGACCTAGGGTTCTACAACCAATTTCAAATCGCTGGTTACATATTGATTGTTGATAACATTTTGTGAGTGATTCGAACAGCATCCTTACTATTGGTTTATATTGGCCCCAATCGGTCCAAATCTGCTCTTAGCCATTAGTTAAAATTTACCTTGTATTCCAATCTAAAACCACCATCACACTTTGTGAGCGGCCTTAAAAGTATCCTTACTGTTAGTTTTACATCGGCACTTATGTTGAAATATCTCCATTGAACTTCTCCAGGAAATCTTATGCATGAAAAACTAAATTAGAACACGGAGAAACAGTTTAACTCGTTATTGTCTCATCTACCGAGATGAAACCTAAAAACAACCTTCCATTAACAATTACCTTCCTGAGATACTCGCGGGTTTATTGAAAACCTTCACGACAATTTAGCTGGGCGCACCCCTTTGTGTTGTATGACGAACTTGAGACGTTCCTCAAAAGAAACGCACGCGGTACGCGCCTGGTCCATCGGCATCTCATCCCAGATCTTGAAAATGAGCTTCTTAAATTGGTCCATAGTGCTCACTGATGTTCGCTTTGCTTAGCCAGCATGTACGACCAAAAATAAAAAAGCAGGGATTAAGATCCGGGGAGCTGGGAGGCCACAAAGTCTTATGGAGAAAATCAGTCAGATTTTCCGGACATCACGCTTGGACGATATTTGCCGTGTGTGTCGGTGTGCCGTCCTGTTGAAAGACATACTGATCCTTCTCATAGAGCTCCCGAGATGCCTGGGCCACAACCTTCTCCAGAACCTCAGTCTTATAGTACGCGGCGTTGATTTTCACATTTGTCCCGATAAAAGCCAACGGGAGCTTCCCACGCATGGATACGGCCCCCAAACCATCACTGACGCGGCGCTCTGGAACCGCGGGATGTTTATGTGAGACGGGGGGATGCTGGCCAACGTCGGCATCCACAGCCGATCATTTTGTACATTGGGTTTCTCATCAGAAAACACGAACTCCTGACCTGCGTGCCACGAAAGTATCAGTTTGGCTCTGCCCAGCGTCTTCTTCATTGTAGCCTCCGTTACTCCGTGAACATTGCGTTTTTTGTACGGCTTGTTTCCCAGGTCCTTTGTCATGATAGTATGGGCAGTTTCGACCTACACATCTAGATCAGCAGCGGTCTCCCGGATCGAGCGGTTCATTTTTCGACGAACCCGCTCCCTCACCAACCTGATAGCTGCTGGCGCTCAGCTGGGACGAAATAAAAAGAGTGGGACATGGGTATTTGCGGTGAAACTATTAGGTGTGGCCCATTGATGTCTTCTACAATGTTTCTACATTTTCTGAGTACTTTATATTTGTGTTGACAAATTTGATTTAAGGATGCATACATCTAGGTAAGAAAAATAACTTTTTTATTTCTGGTTCAAATAGATAACCATGTATTGAAACATTGTAGATAAGGTCATTTTCTGAAACTTTGTAGAAGTCAAAAACTTTCTATCTGTCAACTGGACGAAGTTATAGGGTGAACAATGTAATGAAAAATGTAGGGGTATTAAAACTTGTTTTTTATTATAAAGTTTTTTATTAAAATTTTCCCATTATTGGAATGTTGTCCAATTTGGTTTCGAACGCG
>JASCZW010010737.1:0-35092 GCA_034211315.2 Aedes japonicus | reverse complement strand
AAGTAGTGAATTAGTAAGAACGTTTAAGTTCACAAAAAAAAATAATCAGTTTTAACAGGCGTGTCAAATTTCCCATCGTTTAAATCCACGCTAAAGAAGGGGTAAACATTTGAATTGTTTGCAATCTTTCATGCGCCATACAACAATGTTCGCAATCTCTCTTACAACAAACTAGATTCAGGCGTTATCTGGCTTAAATTTACAAGAAATATCTCATTGATTTCTGCCAAATCTAGCATTCCATTTATGTGCATTAGATAACGCAGAAAATTAAATATTTCTTTCAATCTGTGCACTTAGCATCAATTAAACAGCTATCCTTACAAAGGATCACTCAGGTTTTTTCCCCTCAGTATAACAGCTTTTCAAAGTATTGAGATCTTTTCAATTAAAACTAAAATCGATTTTGTACAAGAATGTTCTGACTTCTATGTGCTACTAATATTCCACCTTATTTCACCGTGAAATAGCTGCGACCCAAAGTGTCCTGTTCACGGGAAAATCATGCCAAACCCTCCATTTTCGTAACTGATTCCCCATAACAGCTGATTTATTCAAACTTCGATATGGTGCTGGAGGTTGTACACACACTTTTTTTTCCGGATGTGATGGGGTTAAAATGTTGCTCATAATCCGTCCACCGTAAGGAAGGGGGTTTGAGGGCGTAAAAATAGGGCATAGACATCTGAGCGTGCACGAGTCTGCCTGACCGCCCACTCTATTGTCTGACACGAGCGACACCACTCGACTCGGATCGCCTCTGGGAAAAAAGCCCACCAGAGGACGACGGCGACGGCGATGTCGGTGGCAACGGTGACAGTTTCGATTCCGTGTCGCGTGAGTACACGGAGCACAGATAGGTGGTGGCACGAGGTTGTGTGAGTGCCGAACTGTCAAAATTTTGCTTCTTCATGTAGCCACCACCATCAGCAGCAGCAGCAGCAGGCTCGGAGCGCTACTGCACATGCTCACTAATGACAACAGAACTGATCCTGCACAATAATTGGATCGAATGCCATCGGATGGCTAGAACAAAGAAATCTATATTTTATGTGTTCTTGCTTCATTTGATTAACGGAAAATTTCTGAACACCGTTCAAAATGCTAATTTTTAGGATCTACTAGGAAAACGATCACTTCACCTAACGCATCGGAATGGACTTGGGGAATATTGGAACTTCAACTTTTCACCAGACTCGAACTGATTTTGAATTTTCATGAACTGGAACAAAGATTTCCCATTTTCAATTTCTTGAAACCCAACTGACTGCAGGAATTTTCGCACACCTCCATCGTTTTTCTTTTCCTATTGACTCCTTGAATCTGGATTCTGAAGAAAATTTTCACACGGCAATACTAAACACGTCCACTGGAAGCTTAAACAGACTCACAAGCACACACTTGCTGGGGTGGACAGATTTTCTGCACGACTCCCAAGAACTTTTTTCCAATCTTAATTCTACGGTCCAATTTAAGCAGATTACTCACTTGAATTTTCAGTTCCAGCAATCCCGTTGATCCAAACCGTTTTCTCCGGAGAAAATAAGCCAGACAAACGCCTTATTCGTCCAATCCAACCAGTCAGCAGCCACCACAGCACAGCAAGGAGCCCCGTCGAAGGAAAATCCAAATTTTTCCCGTCCGTCGTCGTCGTCGGTCGCCCGGAGAAAAAACCCTTTCCATCGAGTGCTGTTCGTTCAGGCTCTTCTCACGGTTTTGTGAAAAAGTGGCTCGCGAAAAACTCTCGGAAAGCCCAGTAGGTTGCTGCTCCTGCTGGCCGCCGTGGTGCAGTATCAGGCAGCGCGACGCCCGTTTGCCGCTGTAGTTGTGCACTGGAATGTGTGCGCGCTCGCTGGCAATGGAAGTCGCGCGAGAGGATGAAAGAGATACAGAGAGACCAAGAGGGAGGGAGAGCGAGAGAGAGGACTGATGCGTCTGCGCGTGGTTTTTCCTTGGACGAGCAGAGCACAAAAAAGATGCTCACGACGAGATGAAAATTTGTCTTTTTTCCCAAAGATCGTTACTGCTCTTGGGAGACGGAGAGTGCAAAGCGATTTCAAGGGAAAATCCTTTCTTTTCCTTGCGAAATGTGCGCTGGTGTGGTGCAAGTTCTAGGGAGCGACGGCGGGACAATGCGAACAATCTCAGCTGTGTGAGAAAGATAATGGCTTTTCAGCGGTTTCGGTTTGGTGAGTGTTGGTTGGTTCGGCAGTAGCTCACGGAGAAACATGTGACTGGATTGTGAATAGAAGGAAAAAAGGTCGTTGGAACGTTGTGTGCTAATCATGAGTGCTTGGAAATAAATACTAAACACAAAACTTTTTGTTTGTTTTCGAACCGTTGGGAATGTTGAGACAAGGCTTAATTGATTGTTTTCTAGATCTCAGTGTGCTTTGGTGTTGTTCTCGAATGCCGGATAGTATGACATTACTTTAAATTGATGCACTTTCAGCCGCATGCTAATGTTTAGGACGACAGTAAATTGGTCTTCATTCTGGAATTTGTAACTTAGAGTCTGTGCAATAATTATTTTCATATCCGAGCAAAATGCCACGCTGGCAGCAATGAATCGGAAGCAGTCATAAATCACAATTTCACAGTTTTTAAATGAGTCCTATTTGATAAACATCCAGAGTAGATTGTTTTAAAAATCGTAAAGAAACTTGTGTGCAATATTCATGACTGACGATAATGCTATCCCTGGCTGAACCGAAATTAGTGTAGTCAAAATGTTGGAAATGCTTTACAAACCTTGCTTACAACACAAATCAACAGTGATCACTCAGTTGAGCTGAAGATCATACTATAAAGGGTGTCCCACATCAAATTGCATCACGAAAAAAGAGGTGTAGAAAATGATGAAACCCCATTTGGCATAAAAACGTATGGCATACAGTCGTTTAGCCTTCGGAAGTTTTGCCGAATAGACTTTTGGCTGAATGGACGTTTGATCGAATTGGCGTTTGATCGATGGCAAATTTGGGGAGTAGATACCTTACAATGCAGTTTTCTTGCTGGAGGCCTAATTTTTTGTTTTCCCCTAACCCATACTTCCAGGAACTTGAACGATTTCAACAATATAATTGTTGAAGCGAATAGCATTAGGTCAACCTGCGTTAGGGCACTACATAGACAGTTGCCTTGGGTGACCTTCGTTCAAGGAGTTTCTGCGCCACGTCCGGGATACCGCAGGGTAGCCATCTGGGACAGTTGATATTTCTTTTATACTTCAACGACGTACACTATGTTATCGGTGGGCCCCGCCTGTCGTTTGCTGATGACCTAAAAATCTTTATGCGAATCTGTTCAACCGTCAATTGCCATTTCCTCCGAGCGCAGGTTGATGCCTTGGCTGATTGGTGTACTCTAAATCGGTTGATGGTCAACCCGGGCAAGTGCTCAGTGATAAGCTTCTCTCGTCAGAGACTGCCAATTCTGTTCAACTACCATCTTCTCGGTACGACCATCGAACGAACGCAATGCGTTAAAGACCTAGGTGTTCAGTTGGATGCGAAACTGACGTACACGCAACATTTATCGTATGTTGTTGACAAAGTATCAAGGACACTCGGTTTCATATTCAACTTCAGCGACATTCACTGCCTAAAATCGCTTTATTATTCTTTCGTTCGTTCGACACTGGAGTACTGTTCAGCGGTCTGGAGTCCATGCTATGATAATGGCGCCAAGCGAATCGAATCTATTAAACGCCGTTTTCTTCGGTTCGCACTTCGTAGACTTCCTTGGAGCGACCCTTTTCGTCTTCCTAGCTACGAAAGTCGGTGTCAATATGGAGCCTCTGCGGGTCCGTAGATATGCCTGTAGAGCTTTAACTATTGCAGATGTGCTACAAGGAAGAATCGGCTGCGGAAGAATCCTTCAACAAATTATCATCAACGTCCAACCAAGGCCAATGCGTCACAACTCCATGCTCAGGCTTCCTTTTCGCCGCACCAGCTATGGGTTGAATAGTGCTATTCACGGGTTGCAGTGAACCTTCAATAGGGGGGCGTCCATTTTCGATTTCCATCTGACGCGGAACGCACTTCGTCGGAGATTTTCTACCGTTTTTAGAACAATTGACGCACGTAGTTAAGATAGTGTATAGCTTTGATTATTTTATTTTTACTTATTTATTTATCATTAGGACCTAAACTTGGTCTGTTCTTCTTCTTCTTCTTTCTACTTTGAGCTATTCCTTGACAGCTCAAGGGGAGGGCTAGTTCCTGTGACTATATGCCCAGTCTTGGTCTGTTGATGTCTACTTCAAATAAACAATAATAACAAACAAGAGACAATTGATGTCACTTGCATGCAATAATATTACAGAACGTGCTCCATTCGAACAGTTCAGCATACGGTTAGAGGTTTTCACCCGTAGAAACTGGCATACAAATGAAACACAAAATTCTGCATAACTCGAGAACTAATCAAGCATATCAAACCAAGTTTGGCAGGTGGAGATTTTTGAAGGAGAGAAATATTTTAGAGCTCCGTCCACCTTCTGGAAGGGAAGACTCCAATACAAATGAAAAATAATTTTTAGCATAACTTGAGAGCCAATGAAACAAATGAAACAAAATTTTGTCTGTTGAGGTTTTTGGTTCGCTACCACTCAGGCCAAACCATTTCTGCATCTGTATCCCGATCATCAACATCCGAAAGGTGGTGCTGCCATTTATGAACCACCTAACCAATTCACTGGTTCTTGATTCTTTCGCCATCTCACCGGCTAGCACGGACGGTGCTTGCTTATTGTTCCTGTTGGCTGTTTTATATAAACTCAAGGCACATACTTGCCTTGGAGTTGGTGAGTACCATTCCAAGTGTTTTACTTGCTCGCTCCAGGTCTACCGTGGTCTTCTCGGCTTCGAAAGATCTGTTTTCCATTGCTGAGTCCCGATCACCCTGTTCTGGATTGCAAGATGGAGCAGCACAACAGCAGTAAAGGGTATATCTCGCATCCCGGAGAACTACGATGATCACCGCGCTGGGTCGGGTAGAGGCATTCGTGGCTAATTTTGACAAATAATGCGATGGAGGGCAGGTACCGATGCGCCTAGAGTTCCTGAAGAACTTGTGGTCAACGTTGGAGGAGGCGCAAGGGTAGTTGGATGATACTGAGTACAGTGAAGAAGGTAAGCATGATAATGCTGGCAATTTCAAATAAAAGCCGCCTTAATTTCGAAACTACCTGTACCTGGAAATCAAGCTTGCATCCCTGAATCTTCTTCTTTGCCGTCTTCCGCTCTTGCTGGGTTGAAATTACCAGGGATCTCACTTCCTCATTCACTCCAATTTTGACATTACAGCAATCCAAAAGTTCCATTATTTAAAAGAAACCATGAAAGGCGAAGAGGCTCAGCTCATTGAGTCCAGAGCGATCTGTTCATCGAATTATAACTTAGTGTGGTAAACGTTGGTGGACAGGTTCGCCAACGAATACCTATTGAAGAAACGGCTCTATTTGAAATTATTTCGGCTAAGAAGGAAACCGCTGCTTCTCTACTCGCGCTGGAGTATGAATACCAGCGTCACACTTAGATCCTGTGTCTACTAGGCGAACCAACAGACTCCTGAAGCACCATCCTGGAAAATTTTCTGTGCACGAAACTCCCTGACGGTACGCTTAATCCCTGTATAGAACACGCCTCAACCTCTAGTAACCCTAACTATGACTGCTTGATCGAGATTCTTCAGCGTCGTATGCGCTTTTGGGAGTCTATTCTGGTGAACCATCATGAGCCCGCAACTATTTCAAAGTATCATCTCATTCCACTAGAAGAGCTCCTTATTTCCGTGTAATATTCTGTGCTTCTACTTCCAATTCCGTCTGCAAATGTCCAGCTGACAGCCATCCGAGCAAAGGATTATACCAAATTGATAACAAGTTCTATTACCAGGTTATCATTTTTTGATCACTGAATATGTTATCATCCAGGCTGAATAAACACCCAAAATAACAGAATGAATAACAAAAAAATACTCGTTGAACATCATAACAATAACTTATTTTGTTATCACTGAGAACAAGTTGATAACAAGTCCTGTATTGTAAGCAAATTTGGTGAAATAGTATCAAATTATGTTATCAATTTGAAATCGAATTCTCATGCCAATAACTGAAAAAAATATTTTGATTGAAAGCAAAATTTCTTGTTCAAATATGCTGGAAATATTTCTAGTTTTACAATTCAACTTATAACGTTCATAAAAAATAGTGTGTTCAAAATGATAACATATGATAACAAAATTTGCCAATGGTGATAACTAAATTTGTTATGCGATAACAGCGGAAATCAAAACGATAACTGGGATAACAGAGCTTGTTACTAATATGATATCAGCTTGTTATTTTTCTTTGCTAGGGAAGATCATCCGTTTATGAAATGTGCAAGATTCAACCAGCTGTCCCACTCCGAACGGCTGCGATTGGTGTCCAGCAAGAACCTGTGTCACAATTGCCTGAAAGATGGCCACATTGCTCGTAATTGCCCATCGAGTAACTGCTGCAAACATTACCATAAACGTCATCACACCATGATCCATTCCAATGGCGTCACTAGATCAGTAAATGATTTGCCTTCCACTCGCACGTCTATACCGACGCAAGCCATTCAGTCTCCTGCTTCCTCCATTGTAGAATCAGTTCCTCAATCACCCATCCTGGATGCCGATGAGGTACGTTGCCAGTGCCTCCGTTCCACAATCTCGAGAAGACGTTCTTCTGTTGACAGTACTGGTGAAGGTCGTCGATGTACATGACCAAGACTTCATAGCACGGGTGCTGCTCGATAGTGCCTCTCAACCAAATCTCATTACAAATCGCCTGGCACGACGGTTGTAGTGGAAACGGACTCCTTAAAGGTGACAATTCCGGGAGCAGGCAATATCTCTAAGAAGGTGAGGGAATCAATTTTTGCTCGAATCAAATCTCGGGACGATTGTTTTGAATGCGGTGTGAACCTACTATTAATGAATCCGGTGATCGCTGATCTTCCAGAACAAGACACATGCATCAAGGACTGGCGAATTCCTCAGAATTTGTCATTGGCCGACCCGATGTTCAACAAACGTCAACAAATTGACATGGTTCTGGGCGCAAAACACTTATACTCTTTCTTCCCAATCAATGCTCGTCTTAAGTTGGCCGATAATCTTCCAATACTAGTAGACAGTGTTTTCGGATGGGTAGTAACGGGATCAGCAAGCACAGAACACATTACTCAGCGGCAGTCTGTGTCAGTGTCGTCGCCATTTCTATGCCAATGCTTGAGGAATCCTTAGAATAATTCTTGAAAACAGAAGAATTTACCGTAGTCAACAATTATTCGATCGGAACGCCACTGTGAGGGTTTTAGCCAATCTACAACGTCTCGAGACGAGACAGGCCGCTACATTGTCTGTTTACCATGAAAATCCGACTTCGATGCGATGTTAGGCGAATCCAGAATCAGCGCTCGTTATCGCTTCGAGCAACTCGAGCTTCGACTGAATCGGGACCAAAAGTTAAAAGAAGAATACCACGATTTCAAGAGGGAGTACCTCACCCTAGGCCATATGCGATTGGTCGAGCTGGACGAGGAATCGGATCACTCCCATGTATACTATCTGCCTCACCACCCCGTAATAAAGGAAGCAAGTACGACCACCAAGGTAACAGTCGTATTCGATGACTCCGCTCGTACTTCGACCGGCTTCTCTTTGAACGATGCTCTCTACGTGGGCCCGGTGGTCCAAGATGATCTTCTTGCTATTATTCTCCGATTTCTTGACGCATTCCGTGGCTGTAGTTGGCGACATAGCAAAGATTTACCGTGAAACATCCATATGCCAAGGGTACATATGCCAAACGCCCCACCTCCATAGAAAATTACTCATTGGATATTTTCCTTTGAAAATTTGGGTAGAAGTAGTTTAGAGTATTCTTCTCCTGTATTTTTATCGCTGTCAGTTTTTCGAAAATTGGAAAAAAATTGCGCCGCTCGGAAAGCACCTGGAAAATCTTCAACTCTCTCCCGATGAGAAATCGGAAAACAACTCGGAATCGTGCAGTCAACGGTGAGTCATGTGGTTAAGCGTGTCGTGAAAGCACTTAAGCGGAATCCCAATGCTTCGGTCAGGGATGTGGCCAAAAAGTTGAATCTGCTATGTTTTTTGTTTAGTAAGCCAAGGACCGGGAGAGACTGCATACGTACAAAGTGCAGAAGGCTCCAAATCGTGATGAACGGCAAAATACGGACAGTCACGGGTCCGGAAACTGTACCCCCAGATGATGACGAAGCCTCATGGATCATGATACTTACGTCAAAATGGACTTCCGGCAGCTTCCGGGACTACTGTTCTTCAACGCCCAGCACAAGTATAATGTTCCGGAGGAAGTAAGGGAGCAGAGACTTTCAAAGTTTGCCAAGAAATGCGTCGAGTCAGTCGAGTTATCAGTACACGACACGGACTTCTGTCTGCACATTGCAGACGAAACACGCAGATCGCCGAGGAGGAAGACCACGTTCTAGGTCGTTAAGAGACCCCTCGATGAATGTAATAGCATCAAGCAATTGCCCGGCCGCTAAGAGTAGTCCAACGAGTCAATCAGAATGCAGGTAACCCAACTAAACCTGAACCATTGTGAGGCCACCCAGCAACTGCTGTGTCAGACAGTTCGCGAGTTGGCATCGGATATCGCCATAATATCTGACTCATACTGCATCCCAGCTGGCAACGGCAACTGCGTTGCGGACAGGTCCAATGTGGCGGTATTATGGACGACGGGTAAGTACCTGGTTCAGGAGGTTGTGTCTACCACAAACGAAGGCTTCGCGGTTGTAAAAGCGAATGGATTGTTCTTCTGCAGCTGCTACGCATCGCCAAGATGGTCGATTGAATAGTTTTCCAATATGCTCGAGGGAGGGAGATAAAGGCCAGCAAGTAAGCCTGAGAACTTGTGTCAGAAGGCCAATACGAATCCGTGGAGGTGCCACCTATCGAGTAGTAATATTCAAAACCAGAGGTGGCTCCAACCAGGCAATCACCACAGCTGCTGCAGGTGATCGTTGGGGGACTCTTTACGAACCACGACCCGAGTCCATGGCTATGGCCAGACTTTAACGCTGTAATAGCGACGGGGGGTTCAGCCGATGGCGTCGGTGACGAATGACGAACTCATTGCTATAGCAAAGTCATTAAAGGTGAACAATGCGCCAGGACCGGATGGTATGTCGAAACTGGCCACCAAGACGGCTATCTTGCTGACTCCCGAAATGTTCGGTGGTTATGCAAAGGTGTCAGAACGAAAGTGTTTTTCCGGACGCCTGGAAAATTTAGACCCAACCCAACAAACATCGGTGTTGAATTAGAGCTTTTTCAAAAAATTTGGAGAAGTTTTTCAGCTATTCTAGAAGAAACAGCTGAATAGCTTCTCCAAATTTGCTTGAAAAAGCTCTAATTCAACACCGATGTGTGTTGGGAAGTGTTGCTACCAAAGACAGGGAAGCCACCAGGGGATCCATCGGCATATAGACCTAAGGTGCTCGAGAGGGTAATCCTCAACAGACTGACAACAAACACGGAGGGTATAAGACCGCCTATCTACTAATTAGTTTGGCTTCCGTAAAGGGAAGTCGACGGTGGATGCCATCCTGTCCGAGGTGGCAATCCAGCGCAAGAGGCGAAAAGTCCGCTACTGTGCAGTGGTCACCCTTGACGTGAGAAATGCGTTCAAAAGCGCCAGCTGGGTGGCTATCGCTAACTCGCTCCAACGCCTTCAGGTTCCATGGTTACCTGTGCAAAAGTCTGGTAAGTTATCTCCAGAACCGCATACTGGTGTACAATACAGAGGTAGGCCAGTAACGTGTTAAGATCATCGCAGGCGTCCCACAAGGTTCGATCCTTGCTCCGATGCCATGGAACACGATGTAATGATGAGTTACTACGGCTTGAGTTTCAGAACGCGGTGAAAATCGTCGGGATTGCAAACTACATCACCCTATATGTGGTGAATCCATTGAAGAGGTGGAGCTAACGGTCTCGCACTCCATTGGCATTGTGAAGAGATGGATGAGGTTCAGGAAACTGGAGCCAACCCATCATAAGACTGAGGTCATGGTTGTTAACAACCGAAAATCGGAGTAATATGCGACGATCAGTGCAAGTAACTGTACAATTAAAACGAAGAGATCATTGAGGTATCTTGGGGTCATCATTGACGATAAACTGTTCTTTATCAGTTACGTCGATTACGCCTGCAAGAAAGCCTTTATGGCTATTTCGGCATTATCCCACATGATGTCGAATAGCTAGGCGGTGCAAGCGTAAGCGCTCTGTCCATACTAAGGTACAGCTGGTCGGCATGGATCAGCGCCTTGAGTACCAAGGGCTACGTTAGTAAGCAAGAGGTTTATGTGCCTAAGATGTGCTGTCTGCGTGCTAGCGAGGATGATGCCAATAGGCATTGTCATAAAAGACGATGTAAAGTGCTTCGAATAACGTGGAACAAGAGATATCCGAAAGACCAGTAGAGCTGCATCTATCTTTAAGTGGCAAATGGTATGGAACAACTCCACCGAAGGCAGTTGGACCCACTGACTATTCACGGAACTATCTGTGTGGGTTAGTGAAGTGAACTTCCACTTAAAGCAGATTCTGTCAGACCACGGCTGCTTTAGACAATATCTGCACAGATATGGGCATACACAGTCCTCCGCATTCAGCGAGTGCGCGGGAGTTGAGGAAACCGCGGAACATGTGTTCTTCGCATGTCCTCGCTTCGACGGCGCGAGCTCCGGCATGATAGCCGTAAGCGGTCACGACATGACTTCGGATAATCTGGTGCAGAGGATGTGCCAAGACCGGGACATCTGGGACGCGGTATGCATAGCAGCCTTCCAGATTGTCTTTGATCTCGAACAAGGACCACCTAACTACTGAAGCCCTAAGTAGTTAGACATAGTGGGTGCATAACAAGCACAATAGCCTCCTTCCCGAAGTAATACCGAGAGGTGGTTCCGGGGAGGGTCCAGGACTTAAGGCACCGGTGGGTTTTTAGTAGGTCGAGCTGTTGGCACTCTTATCCCCACATCCTGAGTTCTTCAGGAATCTGGTTGCCGATTTTCCAACCCATCTAAAAAATCAGTCAGACTCCCAGTCAGGAGACAACACCATCTACCTTCATATCTCGCGAGGGGACGTAGATATAATACTCAATATTGTAAACTTCATGGTCAGCAATCTAATTTGCTGCTTCATGATTCGCCGCTTCCAGAGGCAGTTGAATCTCTGTTTGTGTATTGAGGCACCACAATACTTACGCAGCAATTTTTTTTGAAATATCTAGACTTTTGAATGGTTTAAAATTAAATATTTTTGAACTAGTTAAAAATTTGCTTCGGTTAACTCAATAAGACGTTTGTTGTTTTGCACCACGAGTTGTTAAACTACTTACATTTTGAAGTTGTAATTTTCCGATAAATATGGATGTAATGTTGGCCTTTAAGCACCATATTGGGTCCTTTTCTTCACCATTTACACCTTCCGGTCGCATGTTTTGGCCCTTAGCACTTCAAATCTGACTACGAGAGGTGCTGCTATAGAATAAATAAAGTGTTCAGATTCTAAGAAGACCGATCTTTGAACCTATTCAATATCAGGGAAACATCGTCTAATGAATTTAAAATCTATAGGAACCCAACAAATACCCGGCAAGTAATTACAACATTTAAAAAACTACTCGCATCAAAAGATTGGATTTACTGATATACCGAATAACTATGGTGAAATTTCAATCAAATTGCTGTAGAAGCTCGAAAATACTTCAAAACCTTGACATCATCATACTGTTATTAAAATTATACAAATTCCAATCCAGTGATAAATACAGCTCATCTCTTGATATTTCATAAGTGTTCATCCTTAGTTATCCTTAGTATCCCTACAAATGTTCTACCGAAACTCAAATCATTAAACATCTGTCCTAGTCACATTCTAGCACCCTCATTTACCTATTTTAATAAAACTAGGGCAACGACCTTTCAACTGTTTCCAACGATAACCAGTTAAGTAATCATTTACAGAAAACAAAACTCACAAATAAATAAGCTTGGGCTGTTAGGATTCTTTGTCTTTCTTGCGGACACACTTTACCGACAGGGAGAGCTTCCAAGTAATCCTCAAAGTTCATTCTCCTTTCAAATCCATCTTGTTGGCTGCCTACCTCGTTCGTCCTCGCAACCGCCCTACTCCATGTAAGTACCACCTAGAAGCCAAATTACTTTTTCCGCGTCATTCGGGAAGCAAACAAGGAAATAAGATTGCAACCGTAAGCATTAGAGTACAAGTATCACCCACAAACAGTAAGTACCCGACCGACCGACCAACCGACCGAACGACCGAACGTTCATGCGCAGAGGGCCAACAATGTAGGGCAGTAGTTTTCTTACTGCCACCCACCGACTCCCTCCCATTTCCGTGCTTACCCTTTCTAGGAGCTACAATAAATGCAGCATCATCATCCTCATCATCATCATCATCGGCGGGCATTTTCCTGAAACGCGCCCGACCGTTCGACCGACCGAAGGCTCGATCAGAGAAAATTGCATAATTTTCCTCCGTGGAAGACGGAAGTTTCTCTTCTTGCGCTCTCGTGCGCATTTTCTCTCGATTTCAGATCCTGGAGTCGTGTGGCTGTATTTCTCGCTCTTTACCTTCTTTGAGGGGGGCTCATCTTGTTCGTGAGATGCATCGTGGAGGTCTGATGTACAAATAATGTTTCGTTTATTATGTGATGGCAAGAAAAGTGTGCTGTCAATATGCGTAAGACAAGATTGGATACCTGAAGATGAACTTCTTGCGTATTAAGTTTTGCATAGTTCTAAGCTCTTAGCAATGACGACGAAGAGAGCTGATTCAGTTGTGAGATTTATTGGGTTTGATTGTAGGATCAATCGAGGGGTCTCAAATCGCAGGCGATTAGGGCGGTGATTATCCAATTCGGAGGTCAAGGTTTCGACTCCCTATACAGTCGATTTTAGGGTGAGAAGTTCGTTTGGCTTTTCTGGAGCATAAGTCTATCGTCGTGCTAAACACACACTATACAATCGGATGCTTAAGAAGGGTGAAGAAAGTCCCTAATAAAGAACTTTTAAATTGTAGCTTCATAGAAAACTTATTTGAGGCGTAGAAGGAGATGTTCGCTCATCACCATGAGGCACCAAGAGTGAACAACAATGTTTTTGGCTAGAATGAAAGATATGAAGAGAAAGTTTTGATAGTTCCGCTAGTGTGCGGCAGGCTTGGAAATATAGCAGATGTTTTAGGAAAATTGAGCGAAAAGGGCCTGTGTACAGTGGTACTCGAACCAACGACATTTTTGCCTAACATCCCACTGCGGGGTAGGTTGAAGCACGGACTAAATATAAAGATAGAAGTAAAATTTCTTCAGAAAAGTTTCATTATATTATAATACCTATAATTCTGTAGATGTAAGAAACCTCTAAATCATAAAATCGTTAAATTTTAATTATGAGCAGAAAAGGACCACCCTAGTCACCATTCAAACCAAAAGATAGATGTAATTTTTTAAATTAAATCTTCCCAAGACATCATCTGTCTAAAGTTAATGGTTTTCGAGTTATCGATTGTTGTCGCTAAGTTTGTCCATTCGTACCATAGTGCAGCTGCGCGAACATTCTTTCATGAAAAGTACCTGTAGCTAACAGCTCTGCTAGCTTGGATAACTGCTCGAACTACAATGACGGATGTGATTTGCAGAGGGACGATGGACTGATCAAAGTATTATTTTCTTCCACCAAACGTCACCAGCTATGGTGTTATAAGTGCTAGCAAGTGACGCTGTTAGAGAAAACTAGTGCTGAAGAATACTTCTCGTTTGATCAACGGTTGAAACAAATTTCGTTGAAAATGTGTTTGAGTTGTTTGGTAGCTGTGTGGGAGAAAATAAGCACCTATAAAAAAGTTAATTGCCGAGTTTCCAGGATTTCCTCGTGATTAAGGTCCAGGCTCCACAGCAGGTGCAGGAGGTGCAAGATGATTTTGACGATATTTGAAAACTTGTAGGTGCAGTCGGCAAGCTTCAATAGTTGATTCAGAAGGTAATTTTGTATGCGGAACTATGCACGAAAACTTTGATGACAACTTGACAGTCTTAAAATGAATGCTGCGCGAGCAGGAGACAACAACATATGAATACCTAATTTTTATCCTGATAAACGGCCTTGGTATTAGAGAGCTCAGATTTAGAGGTAAAATACCTAAACAAAATACCTAAGCATTACAAGTAAAATATCTTTCCAATAACAAAGCAGTTATGTTTGATCGCGATTTGAGTAAAATGTATGATGCCGCCCGTCGTACAGTGCAGTGAATTAGCCATCACTAAGGCTTACAGGCATACCGCGTCAGTAGGCAAGCCAATCGATCAATTGAGCAAAATACCGTAGCTAGAAACCACGCTCCAAAGCATATGGATGATGAAACGTATGTAATGGCCGGCTTAGGTCAACTTCCAGGACCAAAAGGAAGAAGGCTCGAATAGTTATCGCCGCCAGATTCAAATTGGTTTTTACGAATGGATTCGCACGCAAACATATGATCTGACAGGAAAATTACAGCTGCGGTCAGAAGACAAAGGTTTTTGTCGCTGAGAAAATTATTAAATCGTAGATTAACAACTGTCTCCAGAAACAAATTCTGCCCTTCATCCAGTCACTAGACGGTCTGGTGACATTTTGACCGGATCTTGCCAATTGTCACTACCTTCGGGGTGTGGTAATGGTTAGTAATCCTCAGAGTACAGAGATATGCGGAAATTCAATCCGATGTTTTGGCAACGGTGTTCGTTTTGTTTACAAAGGCTGCCAACACTTCCGCAGAGTAAACTGTTATAGCTTTTTGTGTGATTCCGTAGCTGTCAGCTCCCATTGTTGTTTACATTTATTACGTACAAGAGATGTATTATTAGTATTTATGAAATTAGACCGTAGCGGACCGGAGCAATAAGTTGATTAATAATATCTCAATTGCTTTGAAATTCATTGGTCATCGTGATGGAAACATGATTTTGTTAATTATAGCTGAATAAATGATATTTTTGGTACATAGGAAACCACTTGTGTGGTCTTTAATTGTTGATCTGCTGAATTAGTTGGTGGCAATGGGCTATTAAGTCATAGGCTACGCGGATGACATTGAAATACCTGTTGCTTGGTGCAGCAGGGAGGGGCTGAATGTAAACCCTTCAAAAACAACTCTTGTAGTTTTTACAAGGAAAATACTTATCAGCATAAAGGCACCGCTTTCAGCTGGGGTACAGTTGACTTTCTCCTCTCAAGTTAAATATCTAGATACTAGATCGGAAATTGAATTGGAGTAAACACTTAGAGCATGTTGTGAACAAAACAACTGCTACTCTCTGGGCCTGTCAGAGAGCGATTGGAAAAATGGGGACTGAGGCCTAGAATAATCCGTTCGATTTATCTGGCAGTCATAAGACCCAAGATATAGAGAAGTATGCTTCTCTAGTCTGGTGGCCCAGAACTAAAACAAAGTCAGTTCAACGAGAGTTGGCTAAACTGCAACGTTTAGCAACTCTATCGATAACAGGAGCTATTCGAAGTACTCCCGCTATCACGCTGGATGCCATAGTGTATCTGTTACCCTCTGCATAAATTTGTACAGGTAGAGGCAGCAAAAAGTGCCTTAAAACTTAAAAGGTACAGAAGGATCTTTGAAGGTGACCTGACAGGACATTTACAAATAATAAAAAATGTCAACATAAATCCATTGGTGACACAAAATGAAGACTGGATGCAACAAAAACCCATCTTAGATATACCATACAAAGTAACGATCAATGATCGGAACACGTGGGAATCTGGTGGGCCAACAGTTTCACCAGGGTCTATTGTATTTTACACAGCCGGTTCTAAAATGCGTGATAGAACTGGGGCTGGAGTGCATGGGCCCAGGACTAAACTCGCCATACCAATGGGTAAATGGCCTACGGTATTTCAAGCCGAAATTCAAGCAATCTAAGAATGCGCTGCCATCTGTTTTAAAAGGAAATACAAACACGCATGTTTTAAAAGAAAATACAAACAATATACAACGGCATTAAGCACATCTGCCCAAATTCTTCTTTCACCATGTGTTAACACCCTTAAAAACGCGATTCGCTAAACTTCAAACACATTCGCCACCACATGAAAGATAAGTTCATTTCTGGCCTCACCTGTTACAGCCATGTAGCCAGATCTTCTAAGGGCATCTTCAACGGTGGTTCAAATCGTGGTTTGGATTTATTTGTTTAGACCAAACGCAAAAACATCGCTGCATCGCTGGTGTTTGTAAATTTTGTTTTATACCGGATCTATTTTGCATCATTTCAGAACATATATAAGCTTCTTAGTTTCTTACTGAACGCACTCTTTAAAAATTTAATTTAATGAACTTCAATATATCTATGAAGATTGGGTGGAAATACCTATAATGAACATGCCAGAAGTTGATTAAACTTATCGGCAGTTGAATAAAATAATTGGAAGTTTCCAGATAATCATGAAGTTTGCTCGCTGTCTTTCGAGAAGAGAAATGGTGGAACTTTAGAGAAGTTCATTGAATTGCCGAAAAATTATTAACGTTTCTGAAAACTTGGATGAACTTCCAAAAAGTTTGCTGATCATCCATGGAATAGGAACAACTTTCTGGAAATGACGGGAACTTAGAAAATCAGATTTCGCTTCCCAGAAGTTGTTTTAACTTCCAGCAGGTACATATTCTGTGATAAAAAGCAGAATATCACACATATTTAAATAACTTACGAGAAATTGAAAAAAAAATCTTGGAAGCCATGGAATTTCTGTGGAATAGTTAGCATTACCGAGATGTTGTTAAACCGTACAAGAACTTTTTATGATCTCCAAGATTGTGAATAGGTTGAAATTCTATGAAATTGATTAAAAAGTAGTTGGTTTCTTTATTCTCGTTTTGGTTGGGTTCGAAAAATTATCGAGTAGTAAGAAGTTTAAGTTCTTCTTAAAACTTAAATACCCTGAACTTTTGGGATGTTTTCGGAACGATTGGAAAGTTTCTCGATCACCTGGAAAGATCCCTGAAGTTCTAGGAAGCTCCCCAAACTTATGGAAAAATCCTTTGAATGTTTCCTAAACTTTTCGAATGCTCAAAAATCCAGTTTCCTGTTTATCTGGGACGTTTTCTGAAATTCTGGAAAGTTCCCCGATCTTGGGGGAAGTTTTCTGAAATTCTTGGAAGATCGCAGGACTACTGAGAAATTTCCTGAATTGCTGAATCCCCTGAGCATCCGGGAGTTTTTTCGAGCTTCTGGAAAGTTCCCTGAACTTCTGGGAAATTTTCTAAATTTCTGGGACGTTCTCTGAACGTCTGAGATGTTTGCTGACCTTTTGGAAAGTTTCCTGATCTTTGGGGGAGTTCCATGATCTTTGTGAGCATTTCCTGAAGTTCTGAGAAGTTTTTTGAATTCATGAGAAACCCTGAACTTCAAGGAAGTTTCTTGAACTCCTACATGTTCGCTGAACTTCTGTATATGTCTAGCAAGTTTCATGAAATTCTAAGAAGTTCACTAAACCTCTAGGAAGATCCGCAAACTGTTGAAAAGCTTCATGAATTTCTTGACTGTTCTCTATTGGAAGTTCTCTAATTTTCTGGAAAGTTCCTTGAATTTTTGGGAAGTTCCCTGAACATCTTGAGTAGTTCTATGAACTTCTGAAAAAATACCCAAAATAATCTGATAAGTTTTCTAAACTTCTGGAAGCCCCCTGAATTTCTGGATAGTTACCTGAACTTCTGTGAAGAACCCTTTACTTTTGGAAACTTCCCTGAACTCGTGGTAAGCTCCTTGAATTTGTGGACAATTCCCTGAATTTCTAGGAAACAATCTGAATTTCAGGAAAGTTGTCTGAACTTCTAGGAAGAACCCTTAATTTCTGGAAAGTTCCCTGATTTTATGGTATGTTCCTTTGACATCAGGGAGAATAGCTAAACCTCGGGAAAGTCTTAGTCAAATCTTAAAAGTATACCGAGCTTCTGATAAATTCCCTGAGTTTCTAAGTGCACTGAATTTACAAGATTTTTTTCGAACTTTTGGGAGATAATTTTTGTCCATCAGTTTCTTAACCTTTTCCGATATTGTGGGCGTAAATACTGCGGGCCGTAAGTCTTAAGGACAGATTTGCAAAAATTCCTCAGGGTCACCAACCCCCAAGTTTTCGTCGAGAGAACTAGCTGAGGACATACGCCAACATCCGTTAAGCTGTAGTGCACCTATGTAACACTAAGGCCAACATATCCAGCTGCATCGCAACAGCTGGAAAAAGTCATCAGTTGACTGTAGTTGTCGCATAATGTCTAGGATCATATCCCTTGGCATGTTGAAACGTCGCAGAAAGTGCTTCTTGTCATAGGTTGGCGTGGCTCTATCTATCACTATCAGCACTATCTAATATCGTTTAAATGAGATGCATGCATTCACACACTCACCACCACTCAAACCAATCCATGGTAAAAAGTTTGCGAAAAATCCTCGGTCTCTGAAAAAAACAAAACTTTTGATCTCTGGATATTGTAAGATTGACAAGATGATAGGTGTTGGTGGGTTTAACAACAAGAAATACTACACCGGTGCGGGGAACGCAAAGTTGGTCTGTTTTAGCTGGTTCTTTTGTAATGATTCTGACTAGATGTCAAAAAGTCAAACTACGTAGAAGGATGGTCTAAAATAGACCCAAAACAGCACCTGCTGAAGATGCTCTAAGCGGTACGTTTTGAACAGGCTGAACAATGAGATCGGTGGACCGAGTAAATGACAAAAACGCTACTCAAATCATTTGAAAAAGGTGTGAGTATGGTTCCTTCCATATGACAAAAATTCCCGATGACTTTTGAAATTCCCGCCATTTCCCGCATATTTCCAGATGATTTTGGATTCCCGCATTTTTCCCGCATTTCCCGATTTGCCCGAGTCTGTGGGCCACCCTGGAATGTTTTATTATTTATTTTTGGAGCGTAATTAATAAAAACCATTTATTTTAACTCCACTGTAATACTAAGCCATCGAAACATTTCCGCAAACCGTAAACATGCTCGTTTGGCACAGATTTTGACTGTTTTTGCTGCTTGATTGGCTCAACATGGCCGCTTCCGCATATCTCTGTACTTTAAGGATTACTAGAAATGGTACGATGACAACGGAGTTCAGTTGTTTTTAAAAACCGGCAATTGTTCCCAGTTCCGGGTAGTTGAAAAAACGGGGCAATTATGAAGAGAAACCTCAAGGTAAATTAAAAGTACGTTAAAATATAAGAATAGTATGCATTTTCGTGAAACACGTATTAGAATCCAAGTTAGATTCAAATGTCGTTGTTTCATTACTTAATGGCCAATCTTTAAAGCTTCTAATCCACCGACCCAGTCGATTGGATGGCAAAAATACAAGGCAGTGTGTTCTCACATCCCCTGTTATGGTATCAAGCTTTAAAGTTAAACCTATCTGACCTACTTACGAATCCCATTAGTAGCTTCATACCCCATGTGATTGACACAGTGTCAACACTTACTAACAGGTAACATCGATAACCATTAGCCGTACTTGGTGTCAACAAGAACTTTGTCCGCCCGAGAAAAATTGTTGGAACTCGGTCGAATTTGTTCAATTATTTGCATCCACGGATTTGAGTGTGAATTCCCGCCATTATGACGATTACTCCATAAAAGCTTCGTCACGACTTTGTTAAGTTTGTTTGGTTTCCAACCTTCCATTTCAATCGAATCGTGACAATTTTCCTGTCGACTGTCAGTTAAATGCAGTGTATAGAGATGTGTATCTCAAATGTCACTGGTGCACTTTCTATCGCTGCTGCTTTCAATTGATATTTCGTGTACTGTTGAAACATGTTGAGTTCTAGTAAAGTTCATTCGACTCGAGTTGAAAAGCAAGCATTTTAATGAGAGAAATGGTTACTTACCGCGATGCATCTTCCTCCGCTTGTCTGGGCACAATCAAAATGACAAATAAATTGTCTCACTGAAATAGAGAGAAAAAAAAGGAAAAGATAAGCGATGGTGATTGAACATTTCATGACAATTTACAGATTTTGATGAATAAATAAATGTATCAAAGGAATAAATATCCTTTTTTAATTTAGAGTGGAGCCATGTCCAGTATAAATTAACAGACTAGCGTTTTCTGGAATGGAAAATATCCATTTGTCCAATTGTCTCTATGCGCAAAAGGATGGCGTTCCTGAAAATTAGTATATATGCATACACTATCATCATCACGCCTGGAACAATGCATAACAGGCAGAACTTAATAACCTTCCGTCGTGGGCCACTCTGCTGTTAATTAAATATTTTGTTATTATCATATGTTAACAGATTGCACGATTTGTTGAAAATCTGCAAAGCAAAAAGCTGGAAAACCGAATCAACCGAGCAAACACTGCAAACATTCAGACTCAGACGTTTCTGCCTCTCTGTCTCTCGAATGTTTATGCTAAGCCGATCGCACTAGGTGTTTGAATGTATGTTTGTCTGTTTTTCCGCCTTTGCGTGCCTTCAACCGCTCAGGAGGTCTCCATCATCGTCGTCTTCGTCGTCGTCGGGCAAGATTTCATTTTTTGTTTAGCTGAACAGTTCCACCACCACATTGTCTGTGTGCTGGGAAGCGAGTTATGATTCAAGCTTTTTGCCATTTCTCGCTTCCTTACATTTGATCTCCCTTTTTGCCTTATCGGTTCCTTTCGGTGCGAGACGTGCTGCCTACCATCACAACCCGGCTGGTGAGTGAATGAGTGCCATGTTCCCTTCGGTAAAAATTTTCCAACCCGTCCCGAGACGACGCAGACCTCCGTTTGTCAGCCTGCCAGCCTAGACAAGGACGGAACGAAAGACAGTCGGGGTCGCTCCGATGTCAATGAACTTTCCCTCCGCAGGACAGACAGGTATTATGCCCGTTGCCTCGAGCCGAAAGAAAGCTCGGGGTAGTAATGCGTTTAATAATCTTTGAATCATCCAGCGCAGACTTTAATTCTTGCTCAGTAAAATGCATACCAATCTTCATCGATGATTCTTGGCATGTTTTTCAGAAATGTTAGCTCTCTTGGTATGTTTCCTGAACGAGCGTATTGAGTTTCAATCAATCTTTGAACCGATTTAATTACGTTTGCCGTCCGTGCAAACGTGGACCTCTCCTCTTTCCGACTTCCGTTGCTTAATCCTGTAGATAATTTTCGATGCACTTAACTGTGAATCTCCTTCTGCGTCTTCTGCTCGAGCAGCAAACGCGTAATCCCTTCGTTGGCGTACATTTTTACAAATATGCAATATTTTATATTGTTCTGATGCAGCTCTTGGAAGTTAACATAACTCATACACTGTTAGCGAAATAAGCCAACAGTAATACTAATTAGAGCATTTTAAACTTTAATTTTTTTTTCTTTCCTGCCGAACCCTGTAGATATCTAATGTCAGCCTACGTTATCATATTGAATATCCATCGATAGTATTTATTAACACTTTTTCAACAAAAACATATTCATACATAGAAAGTCTGATCAAAATTTGCCAATTTAAACTTAAAATTTAATTTATAATGCCTTTTTTCAATCATGCATTCTAAAACCTGAGAACCTGAAAATCAATTTTTATATCAGTGTGCGAAAGATGCCTTTATACAAAACTCGCATTCCGAGATAGCTATATTGTTTAAATTTGCCAACTAAACTATCACCAATTTAATGATGGCGCCTTCCATCACGGAAAAAAATGCCATAGAGTGATATTCCGACAATAACGTGCAGGAGTTGCCCAAGTGCAATAACTCTCTCCAACACGCCAGACCTCCTCCCAATCGCTAAAATAATGAGGCCATCGTCAATCGGAATCTCAAAAAGACTAAAAAAAACTGCGGTGAACAAAGTGAGACGGGATTGACTTTCTGATGGCAGTAGTTAAGGCAAAGTGTTTCAGAATCAATATTGGCCACCAGAATGTTTGACTGGAGCCATCAACTCGCATTTTCAACGCCACGAAGAAATGAATATTCGGTCGTAGTTTTTCTTCTTCTTCTTTCTTATCGTTTCGAGTTATTGCTTTCACAATTCGCTTATTGCTTGTTCTCAAACTTAGTGTTCTAAATGCGCTTTCACAGTTGCCAGTTGAGAGCTTTCGATGCCAGGTACCATTTTACATTGGTATTCCAGCTACCTTCGCTTATCTTTGACAGACACGCGTATTTCGTCTACAATGTGCAGACTTCTTCAGTGTCTCGTACTAATAACTCGACTTCGAGTTATTAGTACGGACATGAAATCTTGCTGTGAACGTCAATCCGACGTGTATGACTAAAGGTAGCTGGAATTAGATGTCAGAAAAATACTATTTTCTCTTCTAATTTCTAGTTACAGGTATTCCACTAAACAGCTCAAACCCTCAAGTATAATCCATATACCTAGTCCAGGGAGTCGGAAATTTACCATAACGAAAAATTCCTAGACGAGACCGGAATCGAACAGATACCTCAGCATGGTTATGCTTTGTAGCTGCGCCTTTACCAACTGAGCTAAGGGAGGACCCGGTCGTAGTTTCTGCTATTCTTATTTCAAGCTTGCTGAAGTAACTCAAAGCTAAAATAAGAATATAGAAATTGTTTATATCTTTCTTGCAGCGATTTATGCTTTTCAAATCACAAAGATTCAGTAGTGGTAGATTCAGAATGATACAACCTTAAATAGAAAGGTACAGTATTCGAGGGTTTGGTCAACCAGAAAATAAGCTGCATATTTGTTTCTGTATCTTATACTGGTTGAAAAAGTAGATATAATATGATTTCTTAAATATATCAATTTTAATACATTCTTGTTTGACCAAATTTTGATCGTAACACCTTTTATGTTTTTCCAGAAAATTAAATATAAAGAAACTAAACTGGCTCCCCATGCATTGTAAAAACTAGCTTCATACAAGAAAAAACTCAAAACTTGAATGATATTTGGACGCAAACTAACCAGAATCAATTTCAATGGAAATAATGCACTCAAATGAGTATCAATATTTCTCAATTGGACGGAATTGAGGGCAGTTGCGTGGATTGATGACCTTTTCTGAAGAATTTCCTCCGTTGTCTCGATACCACGGCTACTTCTTATACATCTTCACTGTAGTGGCAGCTTGCCAAATCAGACCAATACTTTACCATATGCATTGTGAGCATTAAAGTGTGGATGTATCTTACATACACTTGCGGTAGAGAATTCAAATAAACAAAAAGTTTATGTAAGTGTACTTGAAAATAGAGATGGAGAAGAAAAGTATTATTTAAGTTCGTAAGGGATATAATCATCATCTCTCATTCATTTCTTTATTTCAATTATTTCCTTATCGTGTTTACTTTTAACACTTTAAAAAAATAAAACCGACTTTGTCTTTTGCGACGGGAGGTAACCTTAGCTACTAAGGTAATGTATGAATTGAAAAATCGGGCTCGCATAGAAAACACGGATTTTTCGTTAAAACTTGGCTCTATTTTTTTAAATTTATTTATTTTCCGTCGGCCAATTTCCACCAGCTGGACCACTACCTAACGACTCATGACGTATGAGCCGGGACCAACGGGTTTACTCTGCCCTTCCGAAGGAAGACGTGACCAGATTTTTCGCCCCAGAAAAACACTACCGACGTCGACTGGGATCGAGACCCAGACCCGCCTGGGGTGCCAAGTAGCAGTCACGCTTACCACTACACCACCGACGCCGGCCCAAACTTGGCTCCTATTTATTTAGTCAATGTAATCTCCATCGACACATTCGTTCCAGCGCCGCTCTATCGCTATCAATACAACTATTGTAGAACGATTTATCTTTTTTGTCTCAAACCAGGCGTCAAGATGCGGAAGCGATTCGAAGCTCAGACTCATGTTGTTTTGCCATTGTTTTGATTTAAAAAAAATCCTAACTTCGGTGAAAAACAAATTGGTTTTTAAATTGGATAGAAGTTATCAAAATTGAGCAAAAGTGTGTGATTGTTTCATAATCGTTCGAAGCATATTGAACAACTTTTCGAACAACGACTACCCTATTTTTAAGAATGAAGCAAATGTTGAAACTTCTGTTGAGGTTTTCTATAAGTTATTGTTTGAAATAGTAGTTGAACAAGTACCACTCAAAAAAATTAGGCGAAGAGGTAATTCGAACCACCCAGTTTGGTATAATAAAGAAATAAAAAATTTAAAAAATCGGAAGCAAAAGGCCCACAAAATGTATAAAAGAGATTGTAACAGTAATAATCTGACATACTATTTGAAGATTTGCGATGAACTAAATCTAGCTATTAGTAATGCATATGATGAGCATAATTCAAAAACCGAACTTGAAATTAAGTCTTGTCCAAAAAAATTCTTCAATTATGTTAAAACTAAGCTGAAATCTGACAATTTCCCATCTAGAATGCATCTACACTCAAATGTTGGTGATAACGCGGAAGAAATTTGCAATCTATTTGCAACATTCTTCCAAGAAATCTATACCACGTTTGATGAAGAAGATCGCGATTATGAATATTTCAATTTCTTCCCAGAATTTTCAAGGGACATTGGAGTTAGTCAAGCCAAATTTCAAGACATTTTGGAAGGTTTGAATAAATTAGACGTTTCCAAAGGTTCTGGCCCTGATGGAATACCACCCGTATTTATGAAGAACTTAGCATTAGAACTCACAGCACCTTTATTTTGGCTTTTTAATATGTCACTGGAATCTGGGATTTTTCCCAAACTTTGGAAAAGTTCCTATCTAGTACCTATTTTTAAAAGTGGAAAAAAAATCGGACATTTATAACTATCGTGGAATTGCCATTATTTCCTGCGTTCCTAAACTTTTTGAAGCAATTATCAATGAAAAATTGTTTTCTCAAATCTAAAACAGACTGACTAAAAAGCAACATGGATTCTTCAAAGGACGATCAACTAGCACAAATTTATTGGAATTCGTCAACTACTCACTGATAGCAATGGACAATGGCAACCATGTAGAAGCTCTTTATACAGACTTCAGCAAGGCTTTGATCGCATTGACATACCCATGCTTCTATTCAAATTGCGAAAAATGGGAATTGAGGCAGGAATCCTCAGATGGCTCGAATCCTATCTTACTAACCGTCAACAAATAGTTAGATTCAAAGGGAAGAAATCAAATCCTATTAAGGTCACTTCTGGAGTCCCCCAAGGCTCTCACTTAGGTCCCCTTTTATTCATTTTGTTTGTAAATGACATTTCCTTTATTCTCAAAAACATTAAATTTCTTATTTACGCTGATGACATGAAACTATTTTTAGAAATAAGAAACGAAGAAGATATCATGACATTCCAGAAAGAAATAAATGATTTCTATACTTGGTGCAACAAAAGTCTTTTACAGCTGAACGTAAAAAATGTAATTCGATAGTTTTTAGTAGGAAACGAAACACCCCAGACATAACTATCAATCTAGGGAATCAGCCAGTTGAAAAATGTAAAAGAACAAGGGATTTAGGAGTTATCTTGGACTCGAAACTAACTTTCATTGATCATTACAATACTATCATCAACAAAGCAAATAATATGCTTGGATTTATAAAACGATTTTGTTACAATTTTCATGATCCGTACACAATAAAAACATTGTATATTGCATATGTAAGGTCAATACTGGAATATTGTAGCGTAGTTTGGTCACCATTTTCAGTCACCCATGAAGAACGACTAGAATCGGTGCAGAAGCAATTTTTACTGTATGCACTTCGTAAATTAGGTTGGACAAGGTTTCCGCTTCCATCTTATGAAGCCCGCTGCATGCTCATCAGCATCCAATCATTAAAAGAGCGCCGTGAATTTGCATTAGTATCATTCGTAAATGATATTGTTTCGCAACGCATTGATTCAGCAGAACTTTTGTCAAAACTTAATTTTTACATACCGTCGCGGCAACTACGAAATAGAAATATATTTATAACAAGCCATCATCGTACAAATTACGCCAAATTCGGACCTCTGAATCAGATGATGGCAACTTACAATAAGCATGGAGAAAATGTAGACTTCACTATGACCAAAACAAAACTAAAACAATACTTCAATTCAATTAGATAATAACGAACGATTCAAAACATTAAAAATGTAAATCTGATGTGTTAGTTTTCTAAGGCGTACTGTATATATAAGTGAAACATAAAATGTAAGCACTATTGTAACAAAACGGTCTACTATTGATTGACGACAAAAAAAAAAATAAAAAAATAAAATAAAATTTAGGTTGGCTAATTTCCGCTGAAATCTCGAGCCATCTTCAAATCAAGGAAGATTTTCCCCCCATATTGAAAATTTCCGACATCACGTATTGGACATTTCCGACACCACGTTCCGCTTCGCCGAGAAGTACTCGTTGACCAGAATCTTCATTTTTTTCTGGGTTTCCGCTTGGTTCTCTGACACGGCTGGCTTTGACTGACGCTTCCGCATAAAACGGTCGGACGGCCGGAACCAGACTTTTGCTAGATGGACTCTCGCTTCTCCAAAAGTAGCAATAGATGTTTCCGTGATCGTCACGACTAGAAGCGGGCCAGGATGGCTGACTTTTTTAGGCCTGGATGGAGAAGGCGGTACGAACAAACCATAGATCGAAGTTGTGTCACTGTTCTCGCCATAATCAAACTGATGAAGCTGTCAATACAGTATATAGTCAACTATTATATATTGACTACTGATCGGTGGACCGACTAACATGTGGCAGGATACTCGCATGAAAAATCGGAACATTTATTCGCTTTTTTTAATGCACGCTTTACAACGCTTTCTTGAATCGGCAAATTCGCGCTCACAAGATCCCCAAGTTGCTGCATTTACATTTCCTTTTCAGTAAGCAGCTGAGGAAAGCAGTCCGGACGTCCATTCAGCCAACATGGTACCCTTTCTTGATCGCCACCGCCAGAAACGTTTTAAAGGGGGCTTCGTGCATACGTCTTAACGAAAACGGAGCATTTCCGTTGCGAGTAACCTTTCGTAATCAGCCGTGCTTTGTAGAGATTTGCGTGTCCAGTCTTGAAGCACTTTATCTTGAAGAACAATTTGAAGTCAACAAGGTGTTTTCCCTTCGGTTTGTGTACAAATTCTCACGTCTCTTTTTTTCCACAGCGATTCGAGCTGACTCTGGATGAAAGACTTCCTTAGACCTTCGATGATTGATGGTAGGTCCTCTACGAACGCCTCCGCATTCAATGCAAAAGCCATCACCGCGTCCTCTATCATTTGGGCGCATTTAGTTGAACCCGTGAAACATCTACTGCCTGTATTTGCTCCAGAACCAATAATGGAATCACGAATCTTATCCGGACTCGTTTGCTTTGCCTCGTGGACATACCTACAGGGAGGTTTCCACTATCACATTGCAAAGGAAGGGCGCCGGTCGGTTTGTCGTACTCCTCTTCATCATCGGATTTGCTTTCCCCAGACGATCGGTAGACTTAACGTCGGATATTCATAATCCATTTCCACAAAAGATTCTCCATCACTGGTTCTTGATTCTGCATCGCCTATTTACTCAGGTCCGAAACAATATCACGGGATGTGAAAATCTTCTTTCTTGGCTCCTAAATCCTGTTGCCGTTCGTGGTATACACAACCATAATATATTTTTGGCTTTTTTGGTCCAATTTCCCGCGCTGCTCTTTTGGCACCCATGTGAACGCAGTTGAACCGGACTTTCGGTTTTTTTTTGTCGTATCATGTATAAAATAGAGTTTTATTTCCTTCCAGAACATATATCGGGTTTATATTCAGGATATAAGTAACAGTGAGGACAGCTTCATCCGGCAATCCATCAACTTGTAGCATGGATCGTTCCACTTGTCCAGTAAACCGTTTCGACTTTTCCAGTAAACTGCAATTTAATCGTTCCACTACTCCGTTCTGCTACGGGCTGTTTCTATATTTTGTCCGATGAATTTTGCACACTGAATTCTAGCATTGCGATGTTTTCTTATTATTATTGACAGAATAAAGCCAATAGACAGAATAGATGGAGTCGAAGAGTCCGCCCTCGGTCCGTCGAAATGTTACAATATCCAAATCGTTTCACTTAGGTGTTCGGAGGCCCCTCCCTTTCCCCGTTATATGTTATGTAATGAATACTGAGTATACTTGCGGTGGTCATTTGATTGCTTACCTTGTTTTAGAAAATTTGGCTGAAAGTAATATTGGTTGGGGTTATACACCTTTACTTATTGTTTAGTTTTCATTTTAATGTATATAGGTTAGACTTTAGTAGCGAAGACTCAAAATAAATGTGCCATATGATATTGCTCGTGGTCATGGGATAGGGAAGAGAACAGGAGAAAGGAGAGAAAGCATTAATAATTGGTAACCTGCGATGGGCATGTGAGATTTTCATGATAATATTCTCACAACGGCCGTTCAGAAAGGTTCAACGGGTGCATATGAGGGATCGTTCTCGATGAGTTTCCACGCGTTTGCTGAACTCCATCACGTTTACTTATAGAAGACATGAAACATTTGACTACGTGCTACATTTAGGAATATCAGGGTAGTGATCCCCCAGCGACTATCTTCAAGTTATTATTGCAAGCTGTCCATTTAGTTACACACACATTAATCCATTTAGTTTACACACACATTAGTTAAACTTTGAAATAAACGTTCCACGTTAGTAAGTTGGTAAAAAATGACAATCTTCGTTTTATTTGCTACTTTATTAAAATGATGCCGCTGTCGATACTAGGTCATCGATCAGATGGATGTCAACCGCTGCAACTTTTTATTCATTTCTTCATATTAACGGCATTAGCTCACAGCATATACTGTTGAGCTAGTACATTCACCATCACTGTTAGTAATACATCTGAATTTCAAAACCCAATCGAAATTTAATTCATCTAGGTCCGGATTATAATAATACAACAAACACGAACTTTTAATACAAAAGCTTAATTCGATGTTCTAATTAGTGCACTATAACACGTCAATTTTTAACTGAAAGTTAAATAATATTAATGACTCGCTACATATAAACTATAAACTAAAATAGAGGTGGGTTATATCAAGCATGTAACCGCGAGGTTCACGTAGGACCGCGTTGGTGTATAGTAATAATAGGATCATCTAATTTATACATATCATAATACACATGGTTGGTTTATATTGAAATGTTTTTATTATTTTACGTTGACCCGTATCTTATGATTTTTGCTTCATTCTGCACTATCGTGGCTCTCTTCTTTCTGGGCTATGCTATTCAACACTAGTATATAGCACGCTAAACCAGACCGATATGATTTCATAATTTGTTAAGATCATCAAATACTATCTGTTGGACAGATCATTCCAGATCTTGCAGAACAATTCCCATTCTTATACTTTTACCTTTGATGCTGGTGTTCTCCAGGGAGCCTTTTAGGTTCTATCTTATCCAACATCATCACGTCAGATGTTCCTCCCCTGTCGGGTGGGGATATTTTATCGATGTTTGCGGACGAAGCTCTATCATCAAGACATCAAGTCGAGGAGGTTTTCTACAAGAGTTCAGGAAGGTTTCAATGTTCTGTTCGAATGTTTCAATAACTGTTAGATCTTTATAAAAGCAGTTACCGTGGAGTCACCTTACTCTGGGCGGTTCCTAACTTTGCGCACTCAATCATTTTCGGATATATGCCATCTTAATTTGAAAAATTTTACTACTGCAAACAATGCCTCACATTACCTAGGGAAATGAATTAAGCAAACGTATTTCAAAAAACTCGTTAAACTCGAGATACGACCAAATATACATCTAAAATTGCGCATTAGGAACCGCGCAAAGTATGGTGCGTACATGGTAAACCACAGACGATTCTGTTTCCGCACTGAAAGATACAATTTAGTAGTAGAAGAAATGATTTCAATATTCGACATTAGCTTACCGATAAAAGAGACGTTAATTTGACGTCTGTTAATTGAATCAATATTAAAATGTGCACAAATTAACAGTTGTGGCGATGATCATCTTGTGGGTTATTGTATGGTCCTTCCTACAACTATGTAGGAAAGAACAAGTGAAACTCATTTTATGGCTGCCCCTAAAATGTGAGTGCCCATAATCGTGCCTTCCCCCCAGGTTCAACCGGTTATTGTCTGTCTGCCATCTCTTCTGTCATTCTATATGCAACTTTAAATTGATCAATGCATTCAAAGACAAACATAGAATTCGACAATCATATTTCATTAGGACTCAACTGACAAACATAATCAATGATTCTACCGGTAAATATCTCGTGACACGAAGTGTACTCATGTAAACCACCAATTCTATCGGAAAGTTGAACTCTTGCTGTGGTTGATCAATGAGCCATAAGTTCTCAATGTAACGAAATGTGTTAAAAAAGCTTTTGCTTACGTTTTTCGGCTCAGCTTAATTGAAAAATCTCTGACGAATTTGTCACACTCAAACAATCCAAAACTGGTTTTGATAATATGCAATGGTTGTGTAGGTTAAATTAAGAAAAAATCATAAGAATAATAAGAAAATATTCAATATTTCAATGAAAATCTAATTCGTAATTTCGAATATTTACACACAATTTAACCGAAATCTCGGTTAACGTCATTTCTGTGTGTTTCTAATTTTAACCAATATATCAGTTTCCTCATGCCGAGATTTCTAGCTAACTATATGAGTGTTCAGTTCCACCCAAACCGAGATTATCGGTCAACATTAAAAAGCTCCATAATCCATAAACACTTCTATCATTTATGTCATTTATGTCATCAAAAAAACGTCATTGATTCTCTTCATATTTTTTCATTGGTTTATCACGTCTAAATAAATGAATTTGTAGCTCAGCTTAGGTCGACAGGATACATTGTTAGCTTGCACATTTAATAATGAATTTAATGAAAAATGCCGTTGCAGCCGCGTTATTCTCAGAAGAAAAAGTCGACGCAGAGAATCGACCATTTGAAATGTTATGCGAGAATTAGCAAATGACTTGAACGAATTCTAATCAAATTTCCCACTCTTCTTCCAGATCTCTAAGCTACTGGCTGCGCCATCTGGAGGAACACATCGCTACCTCCTACATTCCGACAACGCTTGCCTCATCGGCAGCTACTGCCACCAATAATAATATTAGTAACAACAACAACAACAATTCTACCAAGATGGTAAACAGCAACAGCACCTACTTTATCAATGCTCCAACTTCGCAACACCATCACCATCAAACGCAGCAGCAGCAGCCGCATCAGCAACAGCAACCCGTTGGTGGATCCAACCAAAATTTGGCCGGTAAAACCGGCAGTCAGCAGTCGTTACAATTCCTCGCAACTGGCGCCTGGCATCATCTACAGCCACAGCAGCAAACTCACCATCAACATCATAATCCTCACAACAACAATAATAACAATGGCGGCAGTTGCAATCAACTAGCGCAACGGCCACAGTCGGTTTGCATTTCCAGCTCGTCACTGTTGTCCAAGTCGCAGCAGAGTCTCAATCAAGTTAGCAGCAGCAGCTCCAGTTCTAGTTCCTGTCTCGATAGTACGTCCTCGCAGCTACTAAAAACCACCAATCTGCTGGCCAATTTGGATTGGAGCACTGACGTCAAGATCAAACCAGAGGAGGGTGGTGGCGGCGGTGGATCTATAGTCGGGGATGGTAATGGAAATCCTAGTAGTGCCGTACGGGGTATCGGCAGTACGGAGAATGTTTCTATAAAGGAGTTCGTACCGGTGAGTCTCAATGGGAATGGTTAATTTCGATTTATTGAGATAATTG
The DNA here is from genome assembly GCA_034211315.2 of Aedes japonicus. Classification (NCBI taxonomy): domain Eukaryota; kingdom Metazoa; phylum Arthropoda; class Insecta; order Diptera; family Culicidae; genus Aedes; species Aedes japonicus. Next base: position 3,251 of record JASCZW010010737.1, on the reverse strand, counting down.
ACGAGTGTTTTTTCCTATGCCAGGTCACATTCAACTATTCGACTTCGCAGGGTAGCAGTAAGTCCATTGGGAATAGCAGTGGAGCCAAGCAGTGCCGGCACCACCACAGCAAACAACAATAACACAAGCAAGCACCACACCCTTATTGCGTCTTCTAGTCAAGCTTCGGGTGTCATCCTGGGAGGCAATGCTAATGATAGCAGTTTAAATTTAAATGGTTCCGGCGGCCTGGGTACACACACTATGGTGCTAACCGACTTAGACTCAAGCGATGATAACCATCTGAGTTTTAGTAAAAATGGCACCGAGATATTTGACTATGATTGTGATTTTGATAACGACGAAGAGTATAACTATTTAGCCCGTGCTGCCGCCGCTGTAGCCGCGGGGGAACATCCAGCACTGGCAGTACTAGCGCTCCAGGAGGGACGAATGCGGCTGGATCCGCTGCTGTTCCGTCGTCCGCCCTGGGACCAGCTCCACCGACCAATACTAGCAGTGGCAGTAGCAATTGCAGCAAAAATCGAGTTTCGTTCGATGCAAATATAAGCGATTACCTGAGGGTTCCTCCGATTGGCGTAGGAGAATTTGATTTAGATGGAAGTGGCCTGCTAAAAACTCGCCGGTCCAACAGTCTTACCACTACAGTAAGTAGTGCATGTGGGCTTTCAGTTAGAGAACTGCACCAACAGAAACAGAACAACGAATGTTTATCGGCGGAAAATCTAAGCAATTTACAGCTTCTGCAGAACAAACCAAGGAGTTTCTCATTGACAATGGATAGTCCTCGTTCTTCATTGACTTCTAGCGGTTCGGAGACTCGATTAGACGACTTCAAGCAGCATCAGATGATGAAGATGTATGGATCGCCAAATATTGGAATGTCCAGCATAGCTCAATGGTTGAAAAGCTTGCGGTTACACAAGTACGTGTGGTTATTTTCCAATCTCACGTATGAGCAGATGATGGAAATGACTGAAGAATACTTGGCCAATTTGGGCGTTACCAAGGGAGCTAGACATAAGCTGGTGCTGTGCATTCATAAGCTAAAAGAACGATATAGTTTGCTGCTGCGGCTAGAAAAAGAAATACTATCCTCTGGAGGATCCAGAGTTCAGCTAGGTCCAGTGTTTGACGAAATGACGAACATCGTGTTGACACCGATGAAACCTATTGGCCATGAGCAAACCGAGGATATCGCTAAATTGTTTGCGAAGTTGTTGGATTTGAGTGAGTTGCAAGTTTTGGTTTGCCAATTGAAGTGGGAGTGACTATCTTTTTTTTCTTCTATTTTTCAGTTAACACGATGGCACTGTCAAGACCGATCTGTGGTCCCCAGGATGAGGAAAGCCTGAACGTTTTGATTTGGGTGTTGGAACGAGCGCTTCATAATGATGCCTTCGCGAAGCATGCCTCCCTGATCAAGGACTATAAGTTCAAGGCGAACAAGCTGAAAATGGCATACTCACCCAAGAGTCATTACGCGAAAAATGCCAGCATTAATGGGAACATTAATAAACCAAGGTGAGCACCGTAAACCGGGGTGTGACTTACAACAGTGTAGTAACTTGTACCACATGTGTTGTTATCTGGTTTCTATCGGAGTGAAAGTTCACTTAAACAACAAAACTGTTGATATGTGTGCATTGTTTATATTCTATTAAGTTGCATTTTGATTATTGGTCGCATTAATCTATTATATCTTCTTTGGGAAGGCATTTTTTCCGCCCTGCAAATAGTTCCAATCCATCCACAGTATCTACACCTCATGGCAAGTCAACTCCGGTTTGTCCATCGCCTCTTTTTAGTTCCCTCTGTCTTTAAGTAACTCAGAATTGTTGATGGGCTCAATTTGTACCGTGGGGCGCTCCTCTGGTGGACAATTGTTTACTTTTAGCGCATGCTTTTGTAAAGCTAATTTCAAAATCAGCATAACGAGCTTCTTTGGATGGCTTCTTGTAGATCATCGGCATGATTTTGACTATAAACGAATGAAGTTTTTAGCATATCAGTAGTAACAATAAAGCTAAAATATAAAATGTGCTCAAAATTAATTTCAAATCAACTGTTGCAAACATGTTCAGAAAAGAACAGGTGCTCAAGTTGGTTGATACGACACGAGATGCACTTCTACAGATTGGTACAAAAAAAAATACAAACCCCACAAGTTTCAAGTCCCTCCGACCTTAAATTTGATGGTTACCCAAAGGAAATTATAGTAGCTAAAATTTATGTCTACTTTCTTATCCGACTTTGCCAATGCCTTGAACGTAGCTTTGTTATGTCAGGATTCTAATGTCAGGTAATGTAGTTTGAAAGTAATCTCTGAATCGAGTTTAGTCTGTAGATTGCGGACACTATTTACAAGTTGCAAAGGTTTGTTGTTTATTGTACAGTTGGCTTTTGCATCCGTTAAAAAGAGATGCGTTTGAACAGTTAGCCGATGCCAATCATTTCTGCTAGTAGTCACAAGTAGGAGACGGCTGACGTCTTAAGCTATGGCCTTGTTAGTATTGATTCTGAGATTGTATGAAAATTGATCGTTTTTTCTAGATTGTTATACCTAAAACGAAAGTTCATCACTATATTTTTTGAACAAGAGTGTTGTCATTATTTTTGTTGATGAGAGTTTGATAAGTCTTTTTTTCATAATGCTAGAACTAAGAGATTTCGAATCGGGTAATCACAACTTCAATCAATCGGAAGAATAACCAACCTTACTAAATATTGGAAACGGCACATGTTCCAAATTGCTGCTCTGGTGAAACCCCGGACGTTGAAAGAGTTTTCAATTGTCATGTAGAGTTTTTATTTAGTTAAGTGCAACTTGAACTAAAGGATGAACCACTGAGATATGCGACGCTTGTCCAATTTAACAAGCAACAAACAGATCGCCTAAACAAGGATGGTAACATCTCAAAGTTTACGGAGTTATTGAACTTTTAATGTTTTGGTCATGTTAGTCTTAAATTGGCGTCACTCCCCTTGGATCTGTGATCTGGTCGCGATGGGTGGGCCTACGCCATAAGCACTGAGATGGCAACCAAAGACATATTTTGACGTTTTCCCCATCGCAACCCTAGCGCTTTGACTGTCGCATTCGAAACATCAAAGTCAACAAGCACTGTACGTTCGTCACGCAGATTTTTTGGCAGCTTCGTTAAAAGCCTTGTGCAGTTAGAGTTCCATTTCCTCACGGTGAAACTTGCGGTGTTTGCTAACTCAATGACCTCCGTCATCATCCTTTATGC
>JASCZW010010736.1:0-45772 GCA_034211315.2 Aedes japonicus | reverse complement strand
CATGTCAGCATAAACTCGCAGTAGCAGACGACAACCCACCGACGACAACGACGGACAGCGATAACAACCCGACACTAATCAGATGTTGTAGTAATCAGATCGTTAGTAGCTAGCACAAAGGTGTTGTATAGAATTTAGCATAAGCACTTTTCGTACATAATGCTTCTTTACATTTTGTTCAACAGAATTTAAATCGAGGCAATAAAACGATCACTCTAGTTCAGACTTTAAACCGGTGTAGTTCCTAAACTCCTCGAAAGTCCTTGCGGACTTAACTGGCGCAGGCGTACGGATAGTAAACGCGTTCGCGAGTGATCAGTTGGAGGAAATCGGCTCAACTTTAATCGAGGGAACATCGATTGGACGAGCATCCCGAAGGAACATCGGAGATTAGAGGACCCCTACTGGACTTACGAAACAGCGTAGAACCGACACCCTATCACCGAGAGGACATCGGTAACCAATAAACCGTAAGTAAAGAAAAATTGTCTCATAACAAGTAATTTAGTTGGTCTACTAACCAGTGAAAAAGTAAAATTTATTTATAACAAAACGTGAAAAAGTGCATGAGAACGAACAAATTTTCTATCGTATCAAATAATTTAACTGCTTAAATTAACCAGTGAAACAGAAAAACCTATTTTTAAGAAAGTGATAAACGCATGATAACAAGAAAAATGGCGGAAAACCTAATGAAAAAAATAGAAGATTTAGAACGGCTCATATAGCAACAGGCTCAGAAATTAGAAAGGCTGCAGAACACGCCACAAAATATGAACCAAACCGTGCAGTCTGCACCAAATGTTTTTGATCCGACAAAAATCCCGGACATTATCAAAATGATCCCAGGGTATAGCGGAATTGAGAGCGAGCTTCCTACTTGGCTGGAGTCAGTCGAAAAGAAACTCGAATGTGCAAAAAATTCTATCCCAGAAGACAAAGTTCAAATGGTGATATCCATCTGGGAATCAATCATCCGAGATAAAATTACGGGCAAAGCCAACGAAGCTTTGCTAATGAACAAAACTGATTGTACTTGGGCCACAATCAAAACAAAATTAAAAGAAAGATTTGGGGACAAGCGTGATCTGTCCACCATAATCAGTGAAATGCCATATCTCAAACAAGGCAACAGAAGCGTGGATGAATTTTATTTCGAGTGTGAACGATCATTATCCGATATTCGAGCGAAAGTGATGTTAGATGAAAGCCTTATGCTTTGCGCAAACACCGTTATGTCCACATACGAACGCATGCTAATTAACGCGTTCATTGACGGGTTACACGACCAAATATCCGCATTGACGAGAACCAGCAAACCCGATTGCTTGATTGCAGCATATCAACATGCTCTAGAGCAAGAAAATGCCGCAAAAAGGTCGAAGGAACGGCAAAAATAAAACCCGGAGTCAAACAGAACTTTTAGTTCTCCTATTCGAAATTTAGCATGAAACTACAATATACCACAACCAGGAAGACCCCAAAATCAACAATTATTACCCAGGCACCAACCAACAAATACGTTCTACACACGACCACAATTTCCTGCAAATTCTTTCCCATCATCCACACCACAACCTTCTAGACCTCACTATATTCCGAACGATTCCCGGCAACAGAATTCAAACCAAAATTATTATCAAGGCAAACGACCAATGCTTTCAATTAAGCTAGAACCTCAGACACAAAGTAATTTCAGGAAATACCCCAACGCTATTAATCAAATCCATTATCAGGAATTTGACGAGCAAACCGAAGAACCATTAGAAGAGGCATACGGCTATAACCCAGCCTACGATACTCAAGAAGAACCACCATCAGTAGATGATGAAGTAAATTTTCAATCGGATCCAAATCCACCTCACAGCGAATAACACAAAAGAACTTCCTCCCATATCTCGAAATTCAAACAAATAATAAAACCTTGAAATGCCTAGTTGACACCGGAGCCAACAAAAACTATATTTCGCCCCTGTGTACAAATCCCCTTGCACGGAAAATTGGGCCTCCGAGTAAAATCAAAAATATCAACGGCTCCTTTGACCTAGCCGAAAATATCGAAGCAGACATATTTTCAAGCTACAATGCCCTACCAAAACAAAAATATTACCTTTTTAAATTTCACGAGTTCTTTGACGGACCCATAGGCTACGAATCTTTGAGATCACTGGGTGCAATTATAGACACAGCATCCAACACGCTTAACATAGGCAACGTATCCATCCCAATGAAAAAAAAAATTCCAAATTATACCCAGATAAATTTCAAGAGCAATGAAATCATCAATAAATCACTTCCCGTTGCTAAAGGCGAAGGTGATTTCTATAACGATAATGATATTTTTATCACACCTAATACTTTGATACCTCATGGACTATACACTGCTAAGAAAAACGTAGCAATTTTTCCAGTTACTAATCTCAAAAATGAACCAACTATCCTAAACTTCGACATCGAAGTACCCCTTACCGAACTTCACAACTTCGAAGAAATTCAAAAATTTCCAAAGAACACGTCTCAAAGAACCAGGCTGTCTGACGAAATTCGAACCTCTCACTTAAACAGTTAAGAGAAAGTTAAACTTCTTGATGTCATACAAGAATATGAAGATGTATTCTACAGAGAGGGCTCTGACCTCACTTTTTCTAACGTAATTAAGCACAAACTAAAAACTAAAGATGATATTCCCATACCCGTTTGTCCACAAACAGGAGGTACAACGTCAAATAACAGATATGCTCGCTAAAGGGATAATTCAACCAAGCGCATCACCTTGGTGCTCTCCAATTTGGAATGTGCCCAAGAAGATTGACGCTTCGGGTATACAAAAATGGCGATTGGTAGTTTACTACAGAGAGTTGAATGAAAAAACTGTAACCCCATACCCTCTGCCAAACATAACCGATATATTAGATAAATTAGGCCGTTGCCAATACTTCTCTACACTTGACTTAAAGTCTGGTTTTCACCAGATCGAAGTACACTCTAGAGATGTACCCAAAACAGCCTTTTCAGTAGAACATGGCCTTTACGAATTCTTGCGAATGCCCTTCGGGTTGAAGAATGCTCCCGCAACATTCCAACGTGTAATGGACCATGTCTTGCGTGGATTGATAGGAAAATGTTGTCTGGTCTATATGGACGACATAATCGTTTTCTCGACTTCATTGCAAGAACACTTGGAAAATCTTCGAAAAATTCTTGATGCTCTAAGAAAAGCAAATTTGAAAATTCAGCTAGATAAGAGCGAATTTTTACGAAAAGTAGTTTCCTTTCTTGGCCATATCGTCACCGATCAGGGGGTGAAGCCAAATCCAAACAAAATCGATGCCATCAAGAAATGGCCAGTACCTAAGAACCAGAAGGAATTAAAAGGCTTCCTTAGGATTTTAGTTTATTACAGAAGGTTTATACGCGATTTTGCTAAAATCACAAAACCTTTGACGGCACAAATTCGAAAAGGTGAGCATGTAGAGCATACTCCTCTTTTCATTAAAACTTTTGAGTTTTGTAAGACATTGCTAACTCAAAGCGATATCTTACAGTATCCCGATTTCGAGAAACCTTTTATATTGACCACAGATGCTAGCAATTTTGCTATCGGAGCGGTCTTATCTCAGGGAGTCATTGGAAGAGACAAACCTGTGGCATATGCATCGAGAACCTTATCGAAAAGCGAAGAAAACTACTCCGCTATCGAAAAAGAACTCCTTGCTATAGTGTGAGCAGTAAAATACTTTCGACCATACCTCTTTGGCCAAAAGTTCACACTTTACACGGACCACCAACCCGTTACGTACGCTCTCAATCTTAAAACCCCCAATTCCAAATTAGTGAAATGGAGATAGCAGCTGACCGAATTCGATTTTGAAATAAAACATCGGCCAGGAAAACAAAACGTTGTGGCTGATGCACTTTCCAGAATACCAGCCGAGATCAATTTGAACGGAGAAGAAGATTCGGGTTCCAGTTCCGTTTACTCAGCTGACACGGATATTTCAGAATTTATAAAATGCACAAAACAGCCTTTAAACATGTTTCATAACCAGATTGTTTTGAGAATTGATGAACATGAATCTGAGGTATATAAAGAAATTTTCCCGAAAATATACCGCAGAACAATAACAAGAATAAATTTTGGAGTCCCCACATTAATCCGTATATTTCGTGATGTTATGAACCCAAATAAAGTGAATGGTATTCTGTGCCCCGAAAACATTATTCAATCACTGCAAGTAGTTGTAACTGTTCGTTTGTCCCGGAAAGTTCAGTAGCAAGAGACCCCTCGAACTGGGTCTCAGGGTCGGCTTACTACTCGGTAATCCCAAGGGGCTTCGCGGACAAGGTGTGCAACTTACGGTCACCTGACTAAGATGTTTTGGGGCGGTATTGAAAAATGTGGTTCAAGAGGGGGAAACTATGGTTTTTATTTAAAATTTAAATTAGCTGTTTTGGTTCTGTAAGTTTTTTATGTATTTTTGAGCTGACAATGTGGGTGTGGGTTACTGTAGGGGTTTCTTCGGTACGTACAGCTGCTCTAGAAGATCTCGTTGTCCTGCGAGCGCTCGCTGCTGCTGTTGACGATGAATGTTGGCTGGTGGTTTTTACAAACGATGGAGAATGGTGGCTGATTAGCAGAGTTGAACGTTCGCAGATGTCGAACGATCAAAGTAATCTACGGCGTCTTCCCTCATTGACGGCAATTGACACGGTCCAGGACGATACCGGAGTGACCGTGCCAAGAGGGGAATGCTCCTTGGTGAGTAGATATTTTCACCGAGCAACAGTACCTCCTTAACGGTTATGGCCGATTGGGCCAGAGGTCGAAACTATCCTTTGCTATTAGATGCAGTAATCCCTTAAGTTACTGCACCGTATCGTGTGCGTCGGTACCAGACAAGATGGCGATTTTTAATATATCATAAAAAGGTCCTGTGAGGGTAGCAGGAGGTATTAGAAGAGCTGATTTCATCACCTAGCCATTGGAAATAACTTAGACTAAGCATACCTGATGAATCCGTATTTTTATCCCTTGTTGGACTGATACCACTCAATACGTTAACTATAAGTTAGAACTCTTCAGAGATTGAACTGGTGCACACGAACGCCTGTAACTTAATGAGCAATGGCGTATTTTTGTGGTTTCCTCACCCAGCTTCCCTTCATGGAGTAGCTTAGAAGGAGGGGGGGGGGGGGGTGAGCCGTTTTCTATCGCCACCCTTGCAGTATCATGCTCTCTTCGCCTGCTAGCCTACTTTTCATGTCGTACTCAATGTTGTACCCACTGTGTTGTATGCGAGTTCGCCCACTTCACCCAATAAGTACATAAAATATTCAAACTTACCCTAACCTACCAACCTCCTTGTTTACAATTTTTGGTTTACATTTTACTAACATATACTAACACTAATCTATCCCTTGCTCTTATCCAACCCCGCTTAACTCTAGAAATGTGACTGTACATAAAATAAAAGCACAAATTAAAAAAAAAACTATAATAAATTTGTAACAAACGGTTACACTATCCCACACCTCAGCAAAATAAATGTTTAACATGAAGTGAACATTTATTTTACCTAGAAATTTACTAACACTTAATACAAACAATTAGACATTTACCGGTAAAATTTAGATCATTACATAAACACTTTAAAATCTTGAGCAACTAAAAGCTAAATTTCATTTAAAATCTGCCATAATTAGCCAATATTGATTTTGTTCAGTGTACATGTGAGTTTGTTATCTCTTATCAGGTTCTACTACCTCTTTTACAGCTATTTATTGACTTCATTCGGGTTATCAGTTATCGGGTTCTCGGGTCTACTATAGCAGAAGACGATTCAGTATACCTACGTCTTCGATCGCGCGCGTACCGGGGTTTCTAGTATGTAGTATATATGGTGTAGCGGTGTAACTATGGCTGGTGATAATCGAGATTTGAAGATGAGTGATTATTTTTTTATTTTTTTTCATTATGTTAGGCTGACGAAACAGTTTATTTCTAGGTTTATTCACCAGTTGGCCACCTGGTATAAAGGAATAACCCTAGCAACAATTATGTTTCTGAAAATCATTTAAAACTTATTATTCATCCCGGTAAGTAGCAATTTTCTCCCGTAAGTGAATGTTTCTCTACGTCGACCCTATTTCATTTCAATCTCTCCTATAGAGAGTCCCTTCCTTGTGTGTTGGCTTTGTTCGTGCACTAACAAAAGCCTTTCCTATCATTTCAATCTAGATTGATATTATTTTTCAATTACAATAACTATAACACTTTCCCTTTCTCTCTTTCAGCATCATCTTCATCCGCGACGACCCCACTGGACTGCTGGGAAAACGAAGACCGAACGATGATGCTATACATCCTCTTAGTGGACGACATCCATGAGTGACGACTCCTGAGTGCGACTATACATCAAGCGACGACTTCGCAAATCACGATGATCACAACAAAATCTACAATTATCAACATATTGTGGACTAATGATGACGATGGTGAAGTTCTCATGTGACGAGACCATACAACTCCCTGTTATTAACGGACAATACTGGACATCACATGAAAACGGAATCTATGTATCCTTTGGACAACATTGATGACCTAAGAACTACATCTTCACACGTGCCATAAAGCTACACGTGCTAGTACGGTAAGTTAGTTCTAGTTATATCGTAATGCAAAACGAAACAGAACTGTAACTCATCTTGTTTTAGGTTTTGCCAGAAGAACGATGTGAAGTCTCGTTGCTCGGCCGGATGTCACTTACCGAAAAGACACCCAGATTTTTCCCTTGATCATCCGCCAACTCGTATGAGCTGCTACCTCGCTTGGCGACTACCGTGCATGGAAGATACAACGGTCCATATTTGGCATTGTAACGCTCCGCTGCGGATGACTGTCGGAAATTCCGTTTGTAGACCTTCTGGCCGACAGCATAGGTTGGTGCGAACTTTTTAAATCGTAAGTTATACACTTTTCGATGTTTCTCGTCACTTTTCTGGAGATTTTCCTTAACGACTTTTAATAAATTTCCTCCAACCTCTTTCCTATGCTTATCTCTTGCTTCGATGGAAAGTTCACCTTCATCCCTCTCTAAACGATGCTCCTCACCTTTCACTACCTTCTCATGTCCGTACAAAATATGGTATGGGGAATAACCCGTGGAAAAATGCATTGTGGTGTTGATCATTTCTTCATCTTCTGGAATTCTTGAGTCCCATACCCGGTGGTCCGGTTGCATGTAGGTGCGAAGACATGCGTTGATGGTGCGATTGGTTCTCTCCACTGGATTTGCTTGACTATGATGTCTAGTATTGGGCCAGTGACGTATTCCTCTCTTTTCTAGCAAAGCTTGGAATTCTTTTCCGGTGAATGTAGTCGCATTGTCACTAATAATTACCTCGGGAGTTCCATATCGCCTGAACCCCTGATCCTCAACCATTCTGCAGACTGCCTTGGCCTCTATCTTCCGTATCGGAATGAGCATAGTCCACTTAGAAAAGATGTCCATCAGGACTAACAAGTGGATATTCCCATTTTTGCTCCGGGGAAGATTCTGAATAAAATCCAATGCAAGAATCTGAAATGGACGATCAGTGAGTTTTTGCTTTCCCATCTGCGGATTGCAAGATACCGCCGAAGGTTTGCACTGCTTACAGACTTCACACGCCTGCACATATCGCTTGGTCTCTGATGCCATCTTTGGCCAGTAGTACCGAGTTTTAATTTTCTGCAATGTTTTCTCGTAACCTGGATGGAGAGAATCGTCATGCTCTTCTTTTAACACCGAATTCCTCAATCCATGCGGTAGGCACAGTTTCCATTCGTAGCGGTAGTCCAACACGTCTGTTGCTGATGCTACAAACTTAAAGAGCTTGTTGTCTTCTATTTTGAAGTCCACGAACAACTCAGGATTTTCCGTTACTCTTCTGATTTGCTCAGAGTACCAATTGTTCGTTGTCGTGACCTCCATTGATTCTATAGCACGAGACAGGGTATCGGCAACTACATTTTCCGAACCCTTTCGGTGCTTCACTTGCATGTCATATTGCTGGAGTAAAATACTCCAGCGGCTGAGTTTGCTCGACGGTTTCCATTTTGAGTTCATGATGAATGATAGGGCTGACGAGTCCGTTATAAGGGTGAACCTTGTTCCCTCAACGTACGGACGAAACTTTTCGATGGATTCCAGAGCTGCGAGACCTTCCTTCTCGGCAGCTTTCCAAGATCTTTGTGAAGTCGTGAGTTTTCTTGAATAGTAAGCTATCACGTACTCCTTTCCTTCATGCTCTTGCGTTAATATGCCAGCAATAGCTATATCGCTGGCATCCGTTTGAATCTTGAATGGCAGGTCAAAATTGGGGTTGGTTAGAATAGGTGCACTGATGAGCTTCTCTTTCAAAACGTTGAATGCAGCATCTGCTGCCTCCGTCCAAACTACTACCTTAGGTTTTCCCTTAAGCAAGTCTGTTAATGGAGTCGTGACGTCACTGAAACCTTCTATAAAACGGCGATAATAATTAACCATTCCCAAGAAACGGCGCAATGAACGTATTGAAGATAGTCGTTCAAAATTCAAGATGGCTTCCACTTTGTCCGGATTAGGACGGACTCCATCCTTCGATAGGATGAAACCAAGATACGGGAGCTCTGGAACACAAAACCGTGACTTCTCCAGGTTGATCGAAAGGTTGGCTTCGTTTAAGCGTCCGGCTACTTCTTCTAGGCACCGAATGTGTTCCTCGAATGAATTGCTAGCAATGACTATGTCGTCTAGATAAACGAATATGTTTGGTTCCAGTTCCCCATATCCCAGCACCTGATCCATTAGTCTAGACAGTGTCGCAGGACTGTTCACCAAACCAAAGGGCAAACGAGTGAACTGAAACAAACCACGTCCAAATACCCGAAAGGCAGTAAATTTTCGAGAATCAGGGTCTAATGGTATTTGCCAAAAGGCTTTCGAGAGGTCTATTGTAGACAAATACTTTGACGCTCCCAATCTCCCTAAGATCCTGTCTTGATGAGGTAGTGGGTATGCGTCCCTTCTGGTTCGTTCGTTCAGCTTTCGCGCGTCTAAACACATTCGGATCTTGAGATTTTCAGTACCATCCTCTCCAACAGTTTTTTTCACGACTGGTACAATCAGCATTGCCCAATCGCTTTTTGACTTCTACACCACACCAGATTCGATCCATTTGTCGAGTTCCTCATTTACGTTTTTCTGCACCTCTGGCGACCAGGGATACGGATTTAGTCGTACTGGTTGTGCATTCTTGAACTCTTCAGTGAATTCTATGGTGTGGGAGATGAGCGGAGTGACACCTAACATATCCCCTTCTTTAAATACCTTGAACTTCTTCTTAACTTGCTCCAATTTCACCTGCTGCTCTGTCGTAAGAATTACCCCTTCTTCTGGCTCCTCAACATCTACTTCAAACGCATCAACTGCTTCAGGTAACTGGCCATGAATTGGGGGTTCTATGTTGAACATTTTCAAGAAGTTCATGCCTAAAATCAGTTGACGCTTCATCTTAGGTGCTACCAACGTAGTGACAATCCTCGTTTGTCCGTTGAACGTGACCGGCAGGTTAACGTACCCCAACACATTTAGTTGGAATCCTCCAGCTGTTGACAGTTTGGTAGTTGTTGGCAACAGCTTTAGTTTCAACTTCTTGATCAAATTTTCGCTTGCAGATCCTAAAATTGATATTTGCGCTCCACTGTCCAACAGTCCAACCAAAGCGCCTCACATAACGTCTATGTTAGCAAACGGCCTATTCTCATTTTCCACACCTAATTTCAGCTCGCTGACTTCTGACCCAAAGGGCACAAATAAAGTTGAAGGCTTTTTGAACGGCTTTCGACGACCTTCTACGCCGAAGTTGGTCCGTTTTTTTTGCAATACGGACACTGTTCTTTGGTAAAGTCATGGAATCCACATACCGTGCAAAATACCGCCTTTTCCAATAGACAGGATCTAAAATGATGGTATTTGCCCCGGCAGTTAAAGCATACGAGATTATTCGGAATTCGGTAATTTATTACTCTCTGCTCTAGATCTCCACGACTCGAACCTTGTTTAGATTCATTTTTCGCGATTTCCTGCTTATTCGGGTGTTGCTTAGGCCGCTCTGAATCTATTTTTTTCTCAGGTTTATTGATTCTGCCCGTAGGTGGATTAGGTCTCCACCCTTTCTCAACCGGCTTCCTATCATTCCGGGAGAACTCTCGGTCTACCTCATGGACTTGCGCGGTTCTTGGAGCGCTCTCGTTTTCCTTGCGATACATCCAAATATTAGCCGAGTCGAGTTTCCTACCCCAGTGCTTCAAGGCTTTTAAGGTTCTGATTCCCTTGACTACCAGCACATTCTTATAGTCTGACCTTAAATTCCTGAAGATGATGTCAAACATCCTCTCTTCGCTTGGAGGTACAGCCATAAAACGAAAGATTTCCATCACTGTGTTGAAAAAGTCTTGGAACTTTTCTGACCGCTTTTGCCTACGTAGAGCGGCCTGCTGCTCATAGTGAAAATCCATATCTGGTGGTTGAAATTCTAATTTAAGCTCAGCAACCAGCTCATGCCAATTACGAAAGTCTCGATGTTTCCTTCCTTCCATATACCAAGTTCGAGCTTCTCCACTGAAGAGGTGAATCGCTTCGTTGAACAAGTCCCGCTTCCCTAGATTGTCCGCCTCTGCCATGAATTCTACTTCAGCTATGAACTTGTTCAGTTTTTTTCCATCATCTTTTCCATCGTACTTCATTTTCCACTCGGATACTGATCGTGATCTCCTTTTCACCTCGTTCAGTCGATCACTTTCCTTCCCTGAGCTATCTTCTTCGCTGCTTGAATCACTTTCGCTTTCGTGCGCTGACTTCTTCCTACTTTGCTGTTTCTCTATTTTCCGTTTATGTTTCTTCTTTTCTTCTCGATCTCCATGCTTTTTTCTATGCTTTACCCTGACATCACCTTTGCTTCCTTTTCCGCTACTTATGTTGCTAAGCTTTTACTCTAAGTAACTGTCTACGTGCTCTAGTAATCTTTTAAACATTTGTTCTTCAGATTTACTTTTCTGTTTCGGTTTGGGTGTACTAGTTTTCCTACTTATTTCTTCCGAACCATTCTCTCTTTCTTCATCATCTTCAGTCTTCTCCGCTTCTGATTGAATTCCTCCCTCCGACTCAGATTCATTCGTTTCTACATGATCTTCCACTTCATCATCGTCTTCTTCTCTTTCTTCCTGCTGTACACTCAAACTAGTCAAATCATTCACAATTTCATTCACTGTTCTCTTCCTAACATCCGGGTCAGACGACAGGAACGTGAAATGTTCCTGGTACATTCTCAGTGCAATTTTATCTAGACCATCTGTTTCTATCTTCTCTTTCAACCTTCTTATTCTAAAATACAGGTGAATCAATCTAGTCTTCAACTCAGGCAGTTCTGACTTCTTTGTCCTCCTATTCTCTAACCGATCGCAAATCTTGGCTAGTTTTTCATCAACCAGGTAAAGATCTCTTTCACATTGGTCTTTTGACTCTAATGGAAAAACTTTATCATTATTATTCTCTCGTTGCTCTTTTAGTTTGCTCCTGAGCCTACGCTTCTTCTCATCACGAGAATCACCAATATTGAAATTTACACGTCGAATTGAAAGCTCGTACTCTATCTCATCGACCAGCAGATGACCTGCGTTCAACGATTGATATTGCATCAGTAGTTCCGGATTCATGATGCACAATTCAGTTTAAAATTAAATTAAAAATTCAAAACAAATTATATACAATTAATCTGAATTAATGCTATAGTAGAAAAACTCAAAATTAAAAGATTTTATAAACTAATAATAAGAATAAAGAATCAAAATTTAATAATAGAATGTATATGTGTACGTGTAATGTAGTGGCAATTAGGATTCATTCAGGACCTTTTCTTCACTGTTAGTTACTCTTTTTATGATTTTTTTTTTTTTTTTTTTTTTTGACTCTAGACCCGTTTGGCCAATGTCTTCCGGTTTGCAAAAGAAGTTAATTAATTTTGGTCGGTGCAAAATTGTGTAAAGATCCTACACAACTGTGCAAGTTGTGTACTCACCCGCCGCCTGTTAAAAAAATCATTAGATTTTTTTTTAAATCCTACTCGATCCTTGGATTACCTTTCGCGTGTTGTGGTTGGGTGTCAAGTGTAACTGTTCGTTTGTCCCGGAAAGTTCAGTAGCAAGAGACCCCTCGAACTGGGTCTCAGGGTCGGCTTACTACTCGGTAATCCCAAGGGGCTTCGCGGACAAGGTGTGCAACTTACGGTCACCTGACTAAGATGTTTTGGGGCGGTATTGAAAAATGTGGTTCAAGAGGGGGAAACTATGGTTTTTATTTAAAATTTAAATTAGCTGTTTTGGTTCTGTAAGTTTTTTATGTATTTTTGAGCTGACAATGTGGGTGTGGGTTACTGTAGGGGTTTCTTCGGTACGTACCGCTGCTCTAGAAGATCTCGTTGTCCTGCGAGCGCTCGCTGCTGCTGTTGACGATGAATGTTGGCTGGTGGTTTTTACAAACGATGGAGAATGGTGGCTGATTAGCAGAGTTGAACGTTCGCAGATGTCGAACGATCAAAGTAATCTACGGCGTCTTCCCTCATTGACGGCAATTGACACGGTCCAGGACGATACCGGAGTGACCGTGCCAAGAGGGGAATGCTCCTTGGTGAGTAGATATTTTCACCGAGCAACAGTACCTCCTTAACGGTTATGGCCGATTGGGCCAGAGGTCGAAACTATCCTTTGCTATTAGATGCAGTAATCCCTTAAGTTACTGCACCGTATCGTGTGCGTCGGTACCAGACAAGATGGCGATTTTTAATATATCATAAAAAGGTCCTGTGGGGGTAAAAGGGTAGCAGGAGGTATTAGAAGAGCTGATTTCATCACCTAGCCATTGGAAATAACTTAGACTAAGCATACCTGATGAATCCGTATTTTTATCCCTTGTTGGACTGATACCACTCAATACGTTAACTATAAGTTAGAACTCTTCAGAGATTGAACTGGTGCACACGAACGCCTGTAACTTAATGAGCATTGGCGCATTTTTGTGGTTTCCTCACCCAGCTTTCCTTCATGGAGTAGCTTAGAAGGAGGGGGGGGGGGGGGTGAGCCGTTTTCTATCGCCACCCTTGCAGTATCATGCTCTCTTCGCCTGCTAGCCTACTTTTCATGTCGTTCTCAATGTTGTACCCACTGTGTTGTATGCGAGTTCACCCACTTCACCCAATAAGTACATAAAATATTCAAACTTACCCTAACCTACCAACCTCCTTGTTTAAAATTTTTGGTTTACATTTTACTAACATATACTAACACTAATCTATCCCTTGCTCTTATCCAACCCCGCTTAACTCTAGAAATGTGACTGTACATAAAATAAAAGCACAAATTAAAAAAAAAACTATAATAAATTTGGCAGAAGGCAGAAGGCATACGAGAAACAGAGGCATACGAGAAAAAAAGACGCGATTTTCCGGCGATTCTATTTCCCAAACCTCAAACAAAAAGTCAGAGAGTACATAGTTTTATGCAAAACCTGCAACAAGCAGAAATATGAACGGCGCCCTTACGAAATTCATCTTGCCGAGACCCCCAGAAAAAAATAATTAATTTTAACAAGTGTGTAAAATAACCCCTCGTTTAAATCCAAGCTAAAGAAGGCGTAAACAACAAAATTGTTTGCAACTTCTCATGTGCCATACAACAATATTGGCAATCTTTCATACAACGGATTCAGGCGTTATCTGGCTTAAATTTACATGATAAATCCCATTATTTTCTGGCAAATCTAGCATTCCCTTTATGTGCATTAACACAGAAAATTCAATGTTTCTTTTTATCTGTGTACACATAGATGTCTATATCGTCCAACCCAATCTTTTTCTTTCCGTAGTTGATAAACTCTCGAGATTCGGAACCCTTCTGCCCATAAAGTCACGTTGTATTTCAGATATCCGTAAAGCCCTGCTGAAGTACTTCGCGCTGTACGTTACACCAAAATTGATAGTGTCAGATAATGAACCTGCGCTCAAGTCAATCGAAGTAAGAGGACTTCTTTAGGACATTAACGTGCAACAATATTTTACACCCACAAACTACAGTCAAGCGAACGGGATTGTGGAACGCTTCCATTCCACAATCAGTGAGATCTTCAGAACAAACAAACATAAATACGAGAACCTTGCTCTTTATACAATAACACTATTCATTCGTCAACTAAATTTAAACCGAGGGAAATATTCTATGCCATAAAAGAAGGGACCGAAAGACCCCTAAATGTGGATGCCATCATCGAGTACAGAGATAAGCTTTACGATGAAACCGTTTTGGAAATTACGAAAACCCAGAAAAAACAACATGATTACCATAATGTTAGGAGAGAAGAGCCTCCGGTTTTAGAATCAGGGAGCAATGTATTCCAGAAAACGCAAGGCGTGAAATCAAAAACAGAAGACCATTATCAACTTACTCAAGTTGCAACAGATCGAAATCAAACATACATCGACGCCAACCATCGCAAATTGCATAAAACCAAAATGCGCAGGATAAGGAAATGAAGTGTGACATTATGAGATCAGCGATCTTGTGGGATGGGATTGCCTCAATTAAACTCATAAACCGAAATGAAACTATACTCTACTAATTTTTACTTTTTACTTCTTAGGTCTCAAATACGCATGACTCGGAAAATGCACATGATTTGGACTACTTTGATTCTACTAACAAGTTCTCTTTCCAGCATCTCACCACAATCCATTCAGATTAAAAACCTGGACAAAAATCCAGGGCTTTTGACATTAGATTTAGGAGATGGTTTTTTTTAAATTGGAAATCATAAGATATTCCACATAAGAACTATGAACCAATGGTCACGAAACTTTCAGCCACCCTAAAAGGCCTAAAAGCTTTTACCAATTTTTCGGACATTATAAACTTATTGGAATCAAAATTCGATACAACAAAAAATCTGTACCGCAACCTATAACCCATAACCAGGAAAAAAAGAGGTCTTATAAATATGTTAGGAACAACCATAAATCAAATAACAGGGAATTTAGACAACAATGACCTCATCGAAATTTCTGAAACGATCAAAAAACTTGAGTACGATAACCAGCTTCTTATAAACGAAAACAATGAACAAGCCAAAATTAACACTCAATTACAAGACCGAATAAACAGAGTTCTACGAGAGTTAGAAACGCAACACAATCAGATTAGGAAAAAAATAATTACCCAAAGATCAGATTTAGGACAAAACAAAACCATGCAATTATTACAAGAAATTTTAAAATCAACCTTTATATGGACACCGAGTCTTCTTTTTCCTTGCCACAAAAGCGATATGAATCATCTTGAAGTTTTCCAATCACCTTCAAGTGATAGCGGCTCGGACAATGACCTGTTAAAAGACCAGTATATATGCATAGATCTTTTTTTATAAAGATCAAGTATTTTGCGAGTCATAAAAATATTTGGAGTAATGAACCGCTTTGATTGCCTAGCTGTGAAAGTGTTGTTCCAGTTTTCATTCACTTTCGAAGATTCCCAGGCTTTTAGCTCCATTCTAAGAGAAAAAGCAAATAAACTACAAAAGGGCTCAGGTCCTTCGAACTGAAGAGACGATCCGAGTCTTGCTAGTGTATCGGCTCGTTCATTTCCACAAATTCCGCAGTGACCAGGAACCCAGTATAGATTGAATTGATTACGACAAGACAATTTTTGAAGTGATTGAACACATTCCCAAACATGCTTATATGTGCATGTTGCTGACTTTAAAGCATTTAGAGCTGCTTGACTGTCTGACATAATACATATATATGAATGTCTATAGTTTCTACGCAAGCATAAAGCAGAACATTCCAGAATTGCTTGAATTTCAGCTTGGAATACAGTAGGCCACCTGCCCATCGGAATTGACATGTCTATCCCTGGACCAGTTACTCCAACTTGATCGTTCATTCTTGAACCATCTGTAAAGAAAACTATCGATCCTAGACGAAGATTTGGACCACCGCATTCCCACGAATCACGATCAGGATAAATACTTGATACGCACGGTCGAAGTTGTATGTTTTTTTCATCCAATCTTCGTAGTTCATAACTAAAGAATTTAGTTTAATAGTTTTTAGAATGCTTAGATGTCTTATAAGATCACCTTCAAAGAGGTTCATAGATCTTTTCGTTCTCATAGCGCTCTTTTCAACTTCTAGTTGTACGACTTGATGCAATAGTAGTATGTATAGTAAAGCATCCAATGCTTTCGATGGTGTACTTCTCATTGCACCAGTGATTGAAAAAGTTGCTAGTCTTTGAAGTCTTTCTAACTTTCTCTGAGCAACTCTCTCTTTCGTTATTGGCCACCAGATCAATGAAGCGTAGGTAACCCGAGCCGGTAACCCAATGAATCATCTTCGGCTTTAGTCCCCAATGCTTCCCAAATGTTCTTTTACTTATCCATAGAGCATTGGTAGTTTTGGTTATAGTCTGCTCTAGATGTGTATTCCAATTAAGTTTGCTAGTCTTTGAAGTCTTTTTAACTTTCTCTGAGCAACTCTCTCTTTCGTTTTTGGCCACCAGACCAAACCCAATTGCCGAGTAAATCCAATGAATCATCTTCGGCTTTAGTCCCCAATACTTCCCAAATGTTCTTTTACTTATCCATAGAGCATTGGTAGTTTTGGTTATAGTCTGCTCTAGATATGTATTCCAATTAAGTTTGCTGTCAACCCAACTAACAATTTTAGTTGCCTAAGCCGAAGTTAAGAACTTATAAACTGTGTTATAATTGTATAAAAGCAAGTGAAGCTGAATAAGCTATAAGCAGAATTAAAAAATCGATACAGTACTTATGCGTCATGTAACACAGCTTTAACACAACATTTAGCTTTAGGTTGCATACTTTGGAAAGAAAGCTCTTATGCGAACAATGTTTGTATGCATTTACACAGCTTGTTTATGTAGCTAAGAAATTAGTCGGTGAAGCTTTTGAATTATCATTCTGTGTTCTCTTACTCAGTTTTATTTGTTGGCTTTGTAATAGCTTTTCAAAAGCCTTTATATTAGAAATACCTTAGCCGCTATACAGCTTAGTGATTATAGCTGTATAAAATGTTGTATAAGTACAATGAGTGAACAAATCGAGAAGATTTCATTCGAATATCGTATGGAAATTTGCCAAAAGACAATATTGCAAATTTAATACGATTCCCTTATGGTAAGAAATCATATGACGATCGTATGAATATTTTCCTCACATGAAAAAAAAAAGTTCCAATCGGGAAGCGAACCATGAACCTCGGCATCCAGAGCCGAGCCACAATCCCACGAGACTATACACGCTTGATAAGTGATGTCAATTGAAAGTGTACAAGAGGCATGGTTTTATCGACCAATGCAACAACAATCTTTTCATACGATCTCTTATGGCTTTGTGGTTCATAGTCTGATCGTAGGGATAATTTCCTAAGTGTAGTTGTAGGCACAGAGTATGCAGCATATATGCAGTTATTTATATGGAGTTCTTGAGCTTGAGCTCTTGAGTTTAGTCCGAGTTGTCAAACGAAATGGAAGGAATACCGTCCATTTTATCGAGCAGAGCATTTAGATTTAAAAATATTTCGAAGGATTTTGAAAAAAATAAGAAAAGCGGTACTTACTATTGAAAACGAAATCTGAGAAAGTATGAAGCTTATTCGAGGAATTTATATTCGGAGATTCACGTAATTGACAGTGCTGCCGAAAATTGCTCTCAAATAAACAATATACATTCGACTGAGCAGAAGATCAGGGGTCTCGGGGCTTCTCGGTCTTATTTTTTTTAATCACAGGAAATTCATTAATATAGCAATGATGAATATAGCAATCTATAACAACAGTTATAAATGAAATTGATATTAATGTAGTTAAAAAAAATATAACAAATGAATCAGAGCGCGGCATAGATAACAACGAAAATTGGATGGTGATCATGTTTAGATTATAAGAATCTCGGTAACACTGATTTTCAAAACAGTATGAACCTGTTCGTAAAGAGCTTCAGCAATTATTGTTGCTCAGCATTATTAGAAATAAAATATGGTTTGAACACTTTGAATGCGTGTACTGGAATTCCTCTCAGCTGATATGGATCTGAGGATACAGTCACCGTTCTTATGGTGAAGGTGCAGAGTTCGAATCTGGTAAGTACACGACGGGGGTAGAGATATATAAATATAATACTATACATAAACATTACAACAACAACAAAGTTCATATACTTAAATATTAATTACTCATTACAACGATAAAACAGCACCATTGCCGTAATACCGCCCACGAGTATTGTAAACAGGGTTTGGCATACATATTTTTTCGATTGCTGTATAGTGACTATGCGTTTAAGCGTTTATATCAACGTGACTAGCAATAAAAAGCTGTTTGCCACAGTTCTAAAAATAAAAATTGTGATGAACAAATAATTATGCTGAATATGCGTTTCAAAAGTACTGTCTTTGAGAACAGTTACGTAATAAGTTGTATAATTTTTGAATAAAAGCTTCCTAGGCTATTAACCGATTACATATGCTGCTTGACAGTTTTTACATTTTCATGAAGCTGGGTAGATTCGCCAGATTTGCTTGTGAAAATATTGGCTGGGCGCTTGTGCAACCACTACTCAGTTTAAAGTTGTATACGTATTGCCAATAAAGCGTTTATCTAATGAAAAATGTTACTTGGGAAGGGTTACTCCAAGGTATTTGACAGTATCTGAAAGTTCCAAAAGGGTACCTTTCAATGTGATATTTTCGAATGAGTATTTTCTCCTTCGTGTAAATGGCACAATAGTTGTTTTGGAAGGGTTTATGTTCAGCCCTTCCCTATCACACCACTATGATATTATCATATTTTCCACGTACTATTATAACTATATCATCTGCGAAGCCAACTATTTCGAAGCCTAGAGTTATCAGATTTTTGAGAAGATCATCAACTATTAAAGACCACAATAAAGGTGATAACACGCCTCCTTGCGGGCACCCTTTAACTGCTCTAACACTGATGAATATGCTTCCGAGGTTCGCTGATATTTCTCTTTTTGATAATATCTCTGCAATCCAATCAACAATGCATTTGTCGAAATTACGTTTCGTCATAGCTGTGATCATTGACTCATTAGATGTGTTATCGAATGCACCTTCGATATCAAGGAAAGCAGCTAGTGAAATTTATTTTGTTTCAAAAGATTTTTCTAGTTTTGTAACAACCGTGTGTAGTGCTGTTACTGATGATTTACCCTTCTGATATGCAAACTGATATTTGCACAGAGGAGTTTCAACCAGATATGATGACTTGATGTGTTCATCGATTATTTTTTCCATTGTTTTTAGCAGGACGGATGATAAACTTATCGGCCTGAAGGATTTTGGTGAGCTTTTATCCTTTTTATTAGCCTTGGGTATAAAAGTTACCCGCACTTGTCGCCACGCTGTTGGAATGTAGTCCAATATTAGGCTAGCTTGAAAAAGTTTTCTGAGAATGGGAGAAAGTTTTTGATAGTTCCGCTAGTGTGCGGCAGGCTCGGAAACATAGCAGATGTTTTAGGAAAATTGAGCGAAAAGGGCATGTGTACAGTACTTTCTCTTCATATCTTTCAATTCTAGCCAAAAACATTGTTGTTCACTCTTGGTGCCTCATGGTGATGAGCGAACATCTCCTTCAACATCATAATCGTTACTCCTCGCACGGAGAATATATAAAATAACAATTAATGTATGTGAAACCATAAATGGTGGTAACCATTAATTATACTGGTGGGGACCAGTATCGCATCGCTTCACGGTGTTTCTCTCCGAGGTCTCTACGTTGGAGACGACGAGAAAAACTTTAGTGATCGTCAGTCGGTGCGAATCAAAAACAAACCCAAAAAAGGAGAGAGTTCCTCTCCCATGTGCGCATCAGTAAACAGAGTGCACACAATAGATCGCTAGAATAACTATACAAGCCACAGTGGTACATGAGCGTCTTCCAACCGGACATTTTTGCCTGTTGAAGTGGCGGACTTAGTCCGTGCTTTAACCTACCCCGCAGTGGGATGTTAGGCAAAAATGTCGTTGGTTCGAGTACCACTGTACACATGCCCTTTTCGCTCAATTTTCCTAAAACATCTGCTATGTTTCCGAGCCTACCGCACACTAGCGGAACTATCAAAAACTTTGTCTTCATATCTTTCAATTCTAGCCAAAAACATTGTTGTTCACTCTTGGTGCCTCATGATGATGAGCGAACATCTCCTTCAACATCATAATCGTTACTCCTCGCACGGAGAATATATAAAATAACAATTAATGTAAAAGGAAAATGTGTTTCCATCATCATCTCTAATGTTTCAGTAACAGAATTAGTAAAAGAGCCATCCTTTTTTTCAAAGTCACAACCCCATTGGAATGATCTTTAGCGAGGATTTTCTGCAACCTGGCAGTTGCTGGAGTATTTTCAATGTTTTCACATGTATGCCTCCAATGTATCCTCTTTGATCTGCGTATTTCCTTACTGTAATCCGTGAGGGATTGCTTATGTGGACCCCACTGTTGTGTTTTTTTAGCCCAGTTAAACATTTTCCGGGGTTTTTTTTACGAAGTGTTTGTAACTTGTTGTTCCACCATAGTACATCCCTATTAGTAGAGCATTCCTTAGCAACGCAACTTTTGTTCAACGCATCTTGGATCATATTTGAAAGTTGTTTAGAGCTTTCTTCTGGCAGGGTGGCCACAGAACCGGGAAAACCGAGAATTGCCCGGGAATTCTAAAAAACCGGGGGAAACCGGGAAGAAACCGAGAATTTATGTTCACATGATTATTCATAATTTAGATTGTGTCTGATATCTTCGACCTGTAGTTATTCCGTGTCCATCCATAACGATCTCTGAGGTTTAAGAGTGTATTAATCAATTGATACACTCTAAAATTTCACAGATCGTTATGGTCGGTTATGGAAGGTATATAAATATCTTGGCTCATTCGTGTACACGGGGGAATCAAAGTACTCAGAAATGAGTGTTGTTTCATCCACCTTGGAAATAAGTGGACTAACCCACAAGGTGGGTAAAAGCGTTTCACCCATAAGTGGGAACCCCCTCTGTACGTCAAAATGGATGTTATCTTTTCACCCATCTTTTCGAAGCCAGAATTTTGTTTAGGTTTAATCCCTAATCTCATCTAATCAAAGTCGATTAAATACTATTTTCAAAAAATTGTTTAGGTAAATCTTAAGAAATTTAGAAGAAAGTAATTACCACATTGTATTTATTGATATTTTAAGTAAATATTAGACATTTAAGTTCTACGCGTTTATAAAAATGTGTTTCTATCAGGAGTGCAAATGGAAAACCGTAGTTTTTTTTATCAAAACTTAAGACATTAACATGAAGAGTTGGTTACATGTTTGTTCTTGAAAGTATTGACCATCGCTAGCCACAACTTTTTTCCTTCTTTCTGGTAGCATACGGATTCTTTGCCAAAAAACTGCTCAGTTTTCGAAACGATCTATAAATCTACCCAGGTTTTGGCCTCTTCGTAAGAATGGAAGTGCTGCTCAGCCAGGCCATGCGTCAAAGATCGGAAAAGGTGGTAGTCGGAAGAAGCAATGTCTGGAGAATACGGCGGATGTGGAAGGATGTCCGATTGTAGTGTTTCTAGGTAGGTTTTAACGACCCGTGTTTCTGCTGGTATTTTGGCCGATTATCTTTCAATGTTCGGCTCATAAGCATCCCTTGTGTTCAGTAGCGAGCTTCTGTGATTGTCTCACCCGGTTGCAACAGTTCATAATGTATCACTCCGAATGTATATCGAATTTTCTTGCAGTAATGCCTCCCAAACTTCATCTTCAAACTTTTTCATCGTTCTGGAACGTTCCTTTACCACTTTTGAAGCGTTGAAACCATTCACAAAGCAAAAAGCAAATTTCCCGCAAATGGCGCTTATTTGGTTCAAATTTCGACGTTTTTGCGCGCACTAAACCATATGATGCCGATAAAATAAACAAATGCAACGAAACGGAATTGTTAACAGATGCCTAGTCCAACAATGAGGCGTTTTTGATATGACATTGCTCACTAATATTTACTGGTGGCGCTGTCTATTGGAAAACGGTGTTTTTTATTTGCACCCCTGATAGGGGGGCCTAATACTGAAGACGTTAGGCATCAGCAAACGTAATAATTATTATTAATCTCTCTCGTTCACTTTTTCGCTTTCATGGTGTTACTGAGCTAATATTCGTCGCCCAATTCCAACAATTGTATTTGCGAATTAACACTCATCGAATTTCGACAGCCATTTTTTTTTAAATTATAAAAGACGCGATACCAGTGTAGCATTACCACAATAACCGAAAACGTCTTTAAATAAAATAGTACTACGGATTTGTTGCCAAATAGCATATTTATATATCTTTTTGGAATTCTCCTTGCTTGTTATTTGGTACAAGCAAGGATGTTTCGAAATTTCTTCTCAAAGAGCAAGTGTCAATCTCCTTATCCCGTTTTGTCAGTTTGGCCACGCATTTCTTTTTTTTTATTTTTTGCAGGAGTTCTATAGTTTCTTTGTCCAATATTTATTCCTGTGTTAGCTGTTCATACTGACTGTCAACGCCATCATATCTTCGACCATATCAATATCCTAAAAACAATTGTTTCGGAACTTTTTGACCATTTTTCTATTCGAATTCAAACTTGCAAAATCCGCACGACAACAAATCGAAATGTTTTGTTCCCGCCGAAGAAGTAGTGTGTAGAGCTAAATTCTATTTCACAGAATAAATCCCGCAGTTTACATTTACACTTCAAGAAAACTGTAATTTTTTTATAGACTTAATTCCCACCACAGGAATTCAAATATCGGGTTCCATTTAAAACACAAAGGTGCACAAATCCCGTGACGCTTTTCCCGACCTGGAAACCAGTCTTTAACCGGGAAGTTTTTATTTGGTTTATTTCCGGGAAAAAACCGGGAAAAAACCGGGAATTCGAAAATGAAAATTGAGTGGCCACCCTGTTCTAGTTCTTTTCGAGAATTTGTACTAACTATTAGCGTATTTACGTTCGTTGTGAACACTGAATTGTAGAGCTTATTGTGTCTTATTGTGTCTTACATTTTTATAGTATGTTTTTTTATTTTTTTTTTATTTTGCTTCCTTATATTGAATTGAGCACAATTATTTAATTCTCCTCGTGGGCGTTTCAAGTCCCCACGATGGATGAAAATAATCCGAACAGGTTCGGAGGAGTTTGATAGTTCGGATGATGATATTCCTCCCATTCTGTTACCTTTTTCCTATTTACCATTAATGGAGACAGATAAAGCTTCGGAGTCAACACCAACTGAAGCAATTTCTGGTGCATTCTCCTCCTAGCTTCCCCGCCGGAAAGTTTATCCAGCCGGTTCTAAAAGTCATTTTCTGGGTTTTTTTCAGCCCAAAAGTAAACCGTTAATAATGTAAATTCCAAATTGAGAAAGATCTGGCAAAGTCGTTTCGGAGCATTCAAGATATAACCTCTCCCAGTCGCAGTAAGCTTCGCATCGCTCTAAGTGATCGCGAAAAAGCAAACAGGATTGTTGCCTCAGATCTGTTTTCTTTAGAATACCATGTGTATCTTCCCTCGCACGTAGTTTGGACAGATTGGATTTTACGCTACGAATCAGGCGTTCCCACGCTCCGCCCATATGCGGAGCGGCTGGTGGTATAAAGGTCCACTCGGTATTAGATGTTGTGAACTCTTTCATAATTTGTTCCTGGTCGATATTCTGCACGGTTTCTTTCAGTTCCTTACTAGCGCCCTGGTTGTTAGTGCCACGGTCGCTATAGATAACAGCTGGCGTTCCTCTTCGGGCCATGATGTCACGTATCGCCAGGACACAGGAATCAGTTGTCAGTGTGTGTGCTAGTTCTAAGTGGATTGCGCGTGTTGTGAGGCATGTTGCCAGGACCCCCCAACGTTTTTCGGTGCGTCGTCCTACAATGACGATCATAGGGCCGAAGTAATCTATTCCCATGTAAGTAAACGGACGTGCAAAAGCAGCAAGGCGTTGCGGAGGCAGATCGCTCATCATTGGAGGACGTGGAGAGGCTTGGTCGTTTTTACACTTCTGGCATTCTTTACGAGCTTTTCTATAGGCTACCTTCAGTTTTGGGACTCGGTAGCGTTGACGTACTTCGTTGACCGTTGTCTGATGGTTCTGGTGGTTGAAACGTTTATGAAAGTCGAGGAGGATGAGCTTGGTGATTGGGTGTGCGCGTGGGAGAAAGATTGGTTGAGCTGCATCACGAGGGATGAACGTGCAAGCTTGTGTTCTACCGCGAGCTCTGATGATTTTTGCTTCGTCTAGAAATACGCACTGACGGAAGAACGGGCTACTTCTTGGTAGATGCTTATCTGGATTTTCCGAATCTCGATCTCTGGAAAGGATGGCAATTTCACCAGCAAAGGCGTCTCTTTGTGCTTCATGATGCAAGTAGTTTTCTGCGTCGCTCAGCTCCTGACGACGAAGCGGACCGGTTGTACGATCCTTTTTTCCAGCGGACAACTTTATGTTGCGCACATAACGTAAAACGTAGGCAGTACAACGGAGAAGTTTCTGCCAATCGGAAAAGCGGTGAATGTCAATTATCGCATGCTGCCGATGCGTTGTTTGTGCATAGGCCAGTGTTCGGTTGACTTCCACAGGAACTCTGAACCCTTGAACCAACGTGCGGATGCCGTCAGATCGATGTTCGTGCTCCATTTCGTTCCCTCATCGGCCACATTCAGCTTGCTTGAGAGCCAATGCCATTCCCGAATGTCTGATGTTTCCAGAACCTCGCTTACTCGGAAAGCGACGAACTGGCTATAACGGCGATGATCGGAGTTAAGCCAGCACAGATTGTCCTTGGAATCCGTCCAGAAAAATCTTTGTTTCACTTTGGTAGACAGTGATCTGCAGAATGTATCTGCTAGACGAACGCCGATGACGACGGCCTGAAGTTCTGATCGTGGGATGGACAGAAATTTGAGCGGTGAAACTCTAGTCTTAGATCCCAATAATGCGCACTCGATCATTGACCCTTCTTGGAATCTAAGGTACGCTACCGCTGCAAAGCCCGCTTCGCTAGCGTCAACGAAAGTGTGCAACTGGATTTCATTGCATTCAGTCACAGAAGTTAGAGAGCGATAACATCTAGGAATCTGAATTTCCGTTATTCTAGGAAGGACTGCACACCAGGTTGACCACTTTTCGAAATGTTGGTCGTTGATCGTGTCTTCCCATCCAATCGAAGAGCGCCATATTTCTTGGAGGAGTGTCTTTAGCACCATCAGAAAATGGCGGATGAGGCCTAGTGGGTCAAAAACCATCATCAATGTACGCAGGACGTCTCGTTTCGTTGGTCGATGCCGTCCGGATAGAAGCATCTCGTCCATTCGCTGGGAGATCTTGAACGTAAAATGATCTGAAGATGGATTCCACAACATCCCGAGAACCTTTTCAACCGAGCTATTGTCGCTGAAGCTTTTCTCAGCTTTGGAAGTTTCGTTTAGCTGCTCCAGAACTGCAAGAGAATTGCTAGCCCAGTTAGGAATTTCAAAACCGGCCGAACCATGTATCTTTTGAACGTCTTGTGTCAGTTGAATTGCGTCGTCTTCGTGCTCTACACTCAGGAGCATATCATCGACGTAATGTCGTTTGACAATTATTTCTACGGCAGCTGGATGCTGCTGCTGAAATTTGCTTGCGTGCAGGTTCTTTACATACTGCGCCGTACTCGGTGAGCAACAGGCTCCAAACGTCATAACCTGTACGACGTACGTGCTTGGTTCAGTGTCAGTCGTTTTATCCTTCCAGAGGAAGCGCTGACAGTGTTGGTCGACGTATCGGATTTGAACCTGGTGGTACATTTCGCGAATGTCACCGCAGACTGCAATCGTGAATTCTCGAAATTGGAAGAGCACATATAGCAGTGAAGTGAGCATGTCCGGGCCTTTTAGTAGAACCTTGCTTAGAGAAACTCCATGTGAAGTAGCTGCAGCGTCCCACACAAGCCTGGTTTTCCCGGGTTTATTGCTGGTCATTTTTCATTCTTCGATCTAAGCATTCCCATCTTTTTAGCGCCATTGCTTTGCTGTCTGGAAGTCGGACGTTATCGTATTTCCAGAGAAGTCCGGATTCGTACCGTCCGTTCCGATACTTCGTAAGTGATTCCAGCAGCATCTGGGCCCTTTGGTCGTCTTGCGACTGGAGAAGTTTATTCGGTTTCACGATTCCGATGCTATCGAGCAGAAAGTAACTCTTCACTGCTTGATGAAGGTCTTCCCCGGAGTATTGATTACACTGGCATATTTCAACGGAATGAAAGTTTACGGAATGCGTAGTCCTATCGTCTGGTGAACAGCTCCCGTAGATAGTCCATCCAAACCGCGTTTTAACAGCTATTGGTTCATGTGACCGACCTTCTTGACTCTTCAGCGGATGACCGAGGTTGAGATTATCTAGACCTATCAGAATTCTTGGGCAAGCATTCTCGTATGATTCAATCGGAAGGCCTGCGAGATGCCGGTACGTTTCTTGGATGTCCGCATACAGCAATGTCTGCGGGCGTATCTGTAGGCTCTGAACGGTTTGTACGGAAGACAGTTGATACTTTTTCGACGGATTCTTGTTGCCGGAGATCTGAACACTCACGCTTTGTGAAGAGTGTTTCAAACGCTGTGAACCTCCGGTTCACTTCAAACACAGGGATGTTTTTGGTCCTTTAACATCTAGTTCGTCAGCAAGACTTTGCTCCATGATGGAAAGTTCGGACCCATCATCGATAAACGCGTAGGTTCGCACGGTTTTTGATGACCCGTAGAGGACAACTGGAAGGATTCGGAAGAGAAGTTTTGACTGGCCTTGAAGGATATTACAGCTCCGCTGGGTTGTTTCAACATGCACCGTAGGATTTGTCGCTGCCTTCGCGGATACGTTGGCTTGCTGTCTTTCGGCAGTGTGGAGAAGAGGGTGGTGCAGATATGAGCAATCGTTCGTGCCGCACGGCCTCTGTTGTCGGCATGAACCATTGTGTTTGCGCAGGCATTTCCGACACAGTTTACATTCGCGAACAGCGGCCCACCTTGAATCAGTGCTGAATTCAGCAAATCGCTTACACTTCGTTACGGTTTGACATCCGCCTTTACAAATCAGGCACAATCTTTCCGGTTCGTTAAGGATTACTTGTTTCGCTTTTGATGACACCTCTTGGAGCTTACGATCACATGATTCACCTTCCACGTGTACGTGCAAGAAACCATCTTTCTTGTTCGGGCGCGGTTTTGAGTCTCCACTAGCCGAAGCCATTACTGCACTAGCATCTTCCGCCGTTGAGTACATCCAGGTGCTGAAGTCGGTCAGGTTGGGGTTTGGGGTACTTCGCCCAATCTAGCTTCAAGGTTGATGGTAATCTGTCCACAAGTTCATAACGAAGCGAAGCGACGAAATCGTTCACTCCGCAGGCTTGAATTGTTGCAACCAAGTTCTCAACAGTGAGCGCGAAGTTTACCACCGTCTCTAATCGATCGATGTTCGGCGGCGGTAGAGCTCGAACTTTCTTCACCATCGCCTGTACGATCGCTTCCGGCCGGCCGTATAACATTCGTAGCGTGGACATCACGCCTGCTACATTGGATGGATGAAGGAGTCGGCATCTAACTGCTTCTAATGCCCTTCCTTTAAGGCATTTTCGGAGACGCAGCATGTTCTCCTCGTTAGAAAATCCACACGTTTGAGTGGAGCTGTTGAAGACCAAGAAGAAAAGAGCCTAATCTTCGGGGTTTCCGTTGAACTCTGGGAGCTCCTTTGGAACCGCTTGTCGTGCAGCTAGCTGGTTTCGATTGAGAATGCAGACCGTTTCATCACCGACGAACTACATCGGCTGAGACATCGGATCGAAGTTATCACGCTGCATTGGAGTTGATCGCTGCCCTGGAACGAACTGATTCGGTGGCACGATGTCTCCCTCCTAGCATACGGAGCTGGCGTCGGTTGCACCTGACGACTGGTGACGAATTGATGATTCACGTTGTCGGGGCCGATCCGGTCGTCAAAGGTTGAACACAATTGCTTCCCTGCACGCTTGCGACAAAAACGAACACGTCCTGACACGTCAAGAAAGGAGATGGTGTCGCTCAAGCAGGTAGCTGTCGGGGTGGGTGAATGTTCTTCTCTGGCACTTGTAGAAAGCGAATTAACTCTCTTGCCCTGAAAAGGGCGGATTGGGTTCCACAAGTCCGTCAAAGCAACAACTCGATTTCCGGCAGACTGTATATATCGGCAGGACTGGATCGCTCCTTCTCGGGTGGACAGCAACAACGACGCCTCGGATGGAAGGATGGTTAAAGGAAAGACTAGCCACTATTGCTTTCTCCAAATATTTTTATTCCTCTTCGATCTTAACACTTTGAATAACTTAAATGAACTGAACAATGTTCTGTGGGCTGTGCCACTTTTATACTTAAATTTATTGCGTTGGAACCGGCAGTCCGGCACCTAATCACGCATAGAAGGCATGCACGATGAAAAGTGTCGATCACGTGAGTCGCTAATGCATGATGAAGAATCACGAATTGATCACGTGGTTGCTAATGGCTGCTGCTGTTGTCGTTCGCGTTTAGGCGTGAACATTCACCCCCGGGCTGAGAAGTATTCTCGGAACGTTGATCCAACATATGTCCTCGATAGGTAGCATTGCAATTCTCGTTGCTGGTCGTTTTTACACAGTCCCACCTACTTCAACGTCACTGTACGAACCATTTCGTCGGATCCTGGATAGATTCGAACGATGCATCCCAACTTCCAGCTCATTGGTGGCAAGTTCTGGTCTTCGAGCAGCGCAATCATCCCTTGCCTTAAGTTCAGCTTTCTAATTTGGTTTTTAGTCCGTTGTTGCAAGGTTTGCAAATAATAGTTTTTCCACTTTTTCCAAAAGTTTTCTCGGAGTCGTTGCAAAAACTGCCAACGGCTAAGACAGTTCGTAGAAACGTCGTGATAACTTGGCTCAGTGATGGCAGTAAGTGGGCGTCCAATCAAAAAATTACCGGGAGTGAGTACTTCGGGATCGTCGACATCGGGTTAGCTAGCATAATGTGGCCGGGAATTCAATATAGCCTCAACTTGTGTCAATACTGTTACGTATTCCTCAAAAGCCAATTTTGTGTCTTTCAAGATGCGTTTCAAATGATATTTGGCGCTTTTAACGGCCGCCTCCCTTAGGCCGTCGAAGTTAGGTGTCTCAGGTGGAATAAAGTAACAAGCGATTTCCTTTGGCAGACAAAAATCCTCGATTTTAGCGATACCAGATTGAGACCGAAACAATTTGTAAAGATCGTTCAACTCCGTTTTTGTACCTCTGAAGTTTACAGTGATGTACGCCTTTTTGATGATAGATTTCCTTCGTCGTTGTTTGACAAACACTGGGCCTGCATAATCCACACCAGTCACTTTGAACGGCTGAGCAGGAGTCACACGACAAGATGGCAGCTTACCCATAAATTGACTGGTCTTTGTTGGTTTGGCATGAAAACAGGTTACGCAACTTCCTGTGATTCTCCTTACTGCAGATCTTCCTTCCGTAAACCAAAAACGTCCTCGAATTATCACAAGCAAACTCGACGGTCTAACGTGCCGATTCTCCAAATGGTATGCTCCTGCTAAAATATCGACAACAGGGTCCCTTGGTAAAATGTACGGGTGTTTGGTCCTATTCAGTATTGGCGAGTTAAATAATCTTCCACCCACTCTCAACAACCCGTCGTCGTAAACAGGGTTTAGCGAAGCAATCTTCTCACACGGCTTATTATTCTCGATGCGTCTAATTTCGTCCCCCAAAACATCGTATTGCACTACCTTTATGATGACTTCGATTGATTGTTGTAGCTCGGGAACCGTTAGGTGACACTTCAGGTTACGTATCCTTGATCTTGCAGTTTGAAGTGAAACGCATTACATAGGCGATTACTCTTTGCAGCTTGCGAAACCGTAGAAGAATAGTGAACAAATCGCTTTGCACTATACCTTCGACTTGTCACACCTCATTAAGTGACTTATCCGATGATCTGGACTTCGCGGAAGCATCGAACACCACTCTCAGCCTTATCGTTGAACTGGTTGGCCTCAGTACCGCATGATGTGGAAAATAATAGCATCCTTGGTAATTGCTATCATGGGATTCATCGATCTCCCTGCAATGCTCCAATGCTTCGTATTCAGTAACAAACTCGCAATACAGTTGTTTCAAGAAGTGATCTCTTTTGAATCGCCTCTCGAGAACCAAGAAACGACGGAGAGCAGCAGAACGGTTGTTCGCCAGGAATTGTGTATCCTTTTGGAAAGGGAGTGAAACCATGTATCGTCTGGCTGACGTCCGCTGATGCGTAGAACGAAAATGCTGCTCGCATTCATCTACCTCCGTGTTCTCTTCCGTAGACTGCGAAAGATCCTCAACTTCCCAGAATCGACGCATTATCTCACTTATGGCTGCAGGATGAGCAAAAACTTGTTTAGCGACATCGTCGTTGACTTCTCCGGAGAAAACCCACCCCAGATGGGTATCATGTAGATCGGGAAAACCATCGCCCAGGTGAATCTGCCGAGTATTCAACAGAGCAAAAAACTTCGAGGCACCGATCAGCATGTCGATTTTGTCCGGCACGTGGAATGTAGGGTCCGCCAATTGAACTTCAGCAGGGATCGGCCAAGAAGAAATGTCAATTTGAACGGATGGGATGATACCGGTTACTTTTGGAACCACAAGGCATTCCATGTCGATAGAAAAATCTGAACATCGGGATTGAATCGTAACACACAGTTTCTCTTTCGCATATACCCTTGGTCCACCTATGCCGGTAATTGGCACGTTTGTCGGCTCGCGGGGATTCATCAAACGGTTGGCGATAAACTCAGACACGAAACAAACTTGGGAACCACTATCTAGCATAGCTCGGCATGGAATCAGTTGACCATCAGCACTCTCAATATTCAAAATAGCAGTCAACAACATAACGGTTTTCGCTGTTTGCGAATGATTACAGGAACATGACGAGTTCGTACTAGTCGACGGAAATACGTTTGAAAGTGCAAGAGATTCAGCAGTAACATTAGACGAATTCTTCGTAGCAAGGGGTGTTTTGGTCTCAGGTTTTTTCGCAGGCAACTCTTCATGGAGGAGGGAATGGTGCCGCTTGTGGCATGTTCAACAATTTCGCTTAGAAGAACAATGCTTGGCACAGTGGCCCGGTCGGAGGCAGTTGAAGCAAATTCTCAAATGTTTCACCTTCGATATACGTTCTGGGATAGACATTTTGGAAAACATAGGACACTCAAAATGACGGTGGCTTTCATCGCAAATCTTGCAACGAATATCGGTATTAGAGGACGTGACAGTATGAACTTTCTGATTCACAGGTTTCGAATGTTTAGACTGAGGCTCATTAGGCACCGTAGGGTGACGAGAATTTTGGAAGCGTTCGAGGATTTGGCACTCACCTTTTGGAAACAGCATTGTATCATCGTACTTAGGTAGCTCACCATGTTTCTGTTTCCGCTCCCACAACTGCAACGTGTGATCATCCAAACAAGCGGTCAGCAGCTTCGTGATGATGATGCCGGATAGCTTATCCACTACCAGGCCTTGGTACTCAAGTGCTGCAACATGACGCTCGCAAGATTTCGTCAGCTCCAACAGGTTCCTATAGCTGCCCTTTGTCATCGGCTTCAGCTGGATTAGCCCATCGATGTGATTGTCCACGATGACACGCTGGTTTTCGAACTGGTCTCTCAATTGCTTCCAAACTTGAGTGAAGTTGTTGTCTTGAATCATCTTGGCATTGATAGGACCAGCTGCATCACTCACCAAAGCCTTGTCGAGATAATGGAGCTTGACGGCGTCAGAATCACCACTCTTCACCACCAAGTCCTCGAACATGGCCTTAAACTTGGGCCAGTTCTCCAACTGGCCATCGAAAGAAGGTACTGGCACGTTGAGAGGATGATGCTGCATAACCACTGCTCTTCCAATTGCAGTGGACGACGGTGAAGGTTTCGAAAAATACTCCTTTAAGCGCTCTAGCCGGTCGAGCGCATCCGTGTGCAAAACATCAAACTCGTCCAGCTTGTTGTCTTGCTCGTCGATTTGTGCCATTGGAATCACAGCAATTACTTCACGATGGGCTTCGCTGTACTCTGTATAATGGCGCTCCAACTTTTGACCGTACACTTTCAGGAGCGTCGCACTGATAATCGATTGATCTTCTTCAGCCTTCTCAAGGACATTGGCTATCTTTGTCACCTTCCTTTTAATTTGTCCACGCTGATGGATGAGCAAATGCAACTGCTGTGGATCCATGGCGGACTTTTTCGGTATGCGGTCAACAGGCATCACTATTTTGCACCTTTGCACTTCAATGTCTTTAGTTCGGTTCAAATTTCACTTGCACTTATTGTTCAAATTTACTTTGCACTTGCTAGCTTCCTTTTAGCATCCTCTCCAAGCTCGCGTGAGGAGCTTTCGAACTTACATGGGAAGCTTTCAAACTTGCTTAAAAGCTAGCGCATAAATATTGTTGCGTGAAAGTAATATAATACCAGTGATGCTAGTTTCACTGAAACCGAAGTGAAATCGAAACTAATAACCGCAAATATAAAACTATTTTCAAAAATTTTAAAAAAATTGAAAAACATTAAAAAAAAAGAAAAAGAAAAATTTAGGATGAGTTTGCTTTTATTTAAATCGAGGTCAATCGGCAAAAATGGTAAAGAGTGGAATAATCATTAACGATTATCCAAAACTCAAAATATTGACAGTGCAGCTCGATGCTCTGCAAGAAGCTCCTCTACAAAAAGTAGAGGAGCAAAGACATGACGTAAAATCTAAGTTTACAAAATGTAGCTACAGGCAAGGTGATTTGTCTCTTGAATGCAAGGATCAAATTACAGCAAACTGGCCAAAAGGTGTAACTGGGTATTTTACTCCATACGTAAATGCCGAGCTTATTGCTCTGACCATTAAAAACATCGATGGGTCTATCGCTCCCCGCACAAGCAAGAAAGAGCGTGCCACCCTTAGAAATGAAACCAACTAAGTTCCTGCAGGTGAACCTCCATCATGCAAAAGGAGCATCTGCTGTCATGAGTCGGAGGTTTAGAAAAGAGGGGCTGGGCGTAGTACTAATTCAAGAGCCATGGACTAATGAGGGAAAAATACTGGGTATTCAAACACAGGACTGTAAGTTGTTCTATGATGAAAATCAGAGTACGCCAAGAACTGCTGTTTTGGTTGATAAAACACTGAATTGCTATCCCATTACAGAATTCTTCAAACGGGACATTGTTGCGGTCATGGTTGAGGTGCCTACCACCAGAGGAAAAACTGAGGTCATAGTGGCTTCAGCCTATTTTCCAGGTGATGCTCCTGAGGTGCCTCCTCCTGAGATCGACTCATTTGTCAAGTACTGCAGAGCAAATAATAAGTCATTCATAATTGGCTGTGATGCCAACGCACATCATACCGTGTGGGGTAGTACGGATATCAACAGTCGAGGGGAGTGCTTATTGGAATATCTCTCTTCAAACAATATAGACATATGCAATAAGGGAAACGAACCTACCTTTTCAAATGCTATCAGACAAGAAGTCTTGGATTTGACATTGTGCAATAGTGCAATTTATGAACGTATTTCAAAGTGGGAAGTCTCTGAGGAAACGTCATTGTCGGATCATAGACACATTGTGTTCGAATGGAGTGGTGGAAATAGGTCAACTTTTACATTTCGAAATCCGAGGAAAACAAACTGGGATCAATATGCACAACATTTAAACTCGGAGTTATTTACAGAAGGTGGAAAGATTGATTCAGTTCAGGAATTGGAATCATTTTCCCAAAAGGTAAATGACACGATTTTAAATTCTTTCCATATTAGTTGTCCTATCAAGGAATCGTCCTCTAACAGGGATGTTCCGTGGTGGAACTCTAAGTTGGAACGTCTGCGTAAAACATCTCGTAGGTTGTTTAATAAAGCGAAAAGAACCTCAGATTGGACTCCCTATAGGAATGCCCTTACTGATTACAATAAAGAAATTAGAAAATCTAAACGAAGATCCTGGGTTCTAACGTGTGAAAACATAAGCAATAGTCCAGAAGTCGCAAGACTTCAGAGGGCTCTTGCAAAGGATCATACGATTGAACTTGGGAATCTGAAAAATGAGGATGGAGTTTTTACAAAAACTCCTAGTGAAACGTTAAAACTGATTATGGAAACACATTTTCCTGGATCAGTTTTGTGTGTAGATCCAATCAGGGATGGATCACTTGAAGGTGAAAAAAGTTCTACATGGACATCTCAAAAGTCTGTTAGAGCGAAAATTGCTGCAAATGACTTGGCTGACAAAATATTTAAGAAAGCCAGGGTAGAAAATGCGTTGAGATCTTTTCAGCCTTACAAATCTGCAGGAACGGACGGGATATTTCCAGCATTACTTCAAAATGGCGAAGCAGTGTTGATCTCGCCATTAATTGAGATTTTTAAGGCAAGTTTAAGACTCAACCATATTCCAACTTCATGGACACAAGTAAAAGTTATCTTCATACCTAAAGTAGGAAAGCGAGACAAGACGCATCCTAAATCATACAGACCCATTAGTCTTTCATCAGTCCTATTAAAGACTATGGAAAAAGTTTTGAATGATTATATCAATTCAAATTACATGAACAAGCATCCACTATCTGAGTTCCAGTTTGCTTACCAGTCTGGTAAGTCAACAGTTACGGAACTGCATAGTGTGGTTTCAAAAGTAGAAAAAGCTCTATCGGTAAAAGAAATAGCACTTTGTTCTTTCTTAGATATTGAAGGAGCTTTCGACAACGCTTCCTATTCTATGGCTCATGCCATGAGGAAAAGGAACTTTGACATGAACATAATTAATTGGGTTCATACCATGCTCGCAAGAAGAGAAATCACTTCAGAGCTGGGAAGTTCGTCTATTACAATACAGGCAACGAAAGGTTGTCCCCAAGGAGGAATCCTCTCACCACTTATGTGGTCCTTAGTTGTAGACGAGCTTCTAAGAAGCTTAGAGGAAAAAGGTTTCGAGGTTGTAGGTTTTGCAGACGATATAGCCATTATAGTGAGGGGAAAATTTGACAACATCATTTCAGAAAGAATGCAATGGGCCCTAAAATTTACCCAGTCTTGGTGTATCAAGGAGGGCCTTAGCATTAATCCAGCAAAAGTAGTAATTGTACCTTTCACTAGGAAAAGGAAGTTTAGTCTAAAAGCGTTCCAGCTAGGAGGATTAAAGATCCATCTTAGTGAACAGGTTAAATACTTAGGAGTGATACTGGATGCCAAACTGAACTGGAATGCTCACCTTGAGTGTGTGATCGGTAAGGCAACCAGTGCTTTCTGGATTTGCTCAAAAACATTTGGCAGAAAATGGGGTCTAAGACCAAAAATGATAATGTGGATTTATACATCCATAAAACGTCCTAAAATATCGCATGCTTCTCTTGTGTGGTGGCCAAAAACAAAAGAGGCTACTGCACAGAAAAAGCTTGCAAAACTTCAACGGCTAGTATCCATTGCTATAACGGGAGCGATGCGCAGCACTCCATCAAATGCGTTGAATGCAATGCTAAATCTGCTGCCTTTGCACGAATACGTGCAACTAGAAGCGGAAAAGAGTATGCTTAGACTTAAACGGTTGAAAACTTTCATGTCTGGTGATTTAGTCGGTCACCTGAGCATTTCACAAAGCTTTCAAAATGGGCCAGTGATGTACATGAATGGAGACTGGATGAAACCTGTGGAAAACCATGACATCCCTTACAACATATGTGAAACGTCACGTATAGATTGGGAAGTCGGAGGTCCCACTGTTCGTCATGGCTCCATAAAATTCTTCACAGATGGCTCAAAAATTGGAACAAAAACGGGAGCAGGAATCTTCGGCCCTGGGGTAGAAATCTCAGTGGCGATGGGAAACTATCCAACGGTTTTCCAAGCGGAGATCTTTGCTATAATCAAATGTGTTAACGTTTGTCTGAAGAGGAAATATAGATATGCAAATATTTGTATTTTTACAGACAGCCAAGCGGCACTCAAAGCGTTAAGTAATTATAAATGTACATCCAAACTTGTCTGGGAATGCATTCTTTCATTGCGAAAGGTGTGCCAAGAGAACTCGGTGAATTTATTCTGGGTTCCGGGACACTGTGGCATTGAAGGTAATGAAAGGGCAGACGAGCTTGCTAAACAAGGTTCAAATGCACAGTTTATTGGCCCAGAACCATTCTGCGGTATATCATACTGTGCCATAAAAATGGAATTAAAATCTTGGGAAGAGCAAAGGGTGATGACCAATTGGTTGGTCACCACAAAGTGTTCTCAAGCAAAAAGGTTTATAATTCCAAATGTTGCAATTAGTTAAAAGCTTCTGGAGCTCAATAAGAGAGTTCTTTGTACCTATACTGCCCTAGTAACCGGACATTGCCCGAGTAGATATCATTTGAAAAACATTGGCCAGGTTCAGAATGATATCTGTCGTTTCTGTAACATGGAACGTGAAACCTCGGAACATTTGCTTTGCAGTTGTGATGCTGTGTACAAGAGCAGACTTAAATTTCTGTACAGTGGCTATATGCAACCTAAAGAAATTAGGACTGCAATTCCTGGGAAGGTGGTGGGTTTTATAAACTCAATTTTGCCTGACTGGGAGACGCGTCTTAGGCTGGTCACTTGACAAATGGTGATCTAGCTTCCCAGTGGACGCTGTGATTGTACGCCCCAAAAAAAAAAAAAAAAAAAGCTCGCGTCGGTGTTGAATCCGGTTTGAATGGACCAATGTCGGGGCCGATCCGGTCGTCAAAGGTTGAACACAATTGCTTCCCTGCACGCTTGCGACAAAAACGAACACGTCCTGACACGTCAGGAAAGGAGATGGTGTCGCTCAAGCAGGTAGCTGTCGGGGTAGGTGAATGTTCTTCTCTGGCACTTGTGGAAAGCGAATTAACTCTCTTGCCCTGAAAAGGGCGGATTGGGTTCCACAAGTCCGCCAAAGCAACAACTCGATTTCCGGCAGACTGTATATACCGGCAGGACTGGATCGCAGTCTTCACGAACACACGAGCGGCGCTGAGCTTGAGCTTGGCTCTCACCAGTGCGCGTTCATCCAATACGCGCTCTCCTTCTCGTGTTTATGTTTATTGAGCACATCAAACATGAGAGCAACAGATGAACGCGGTGTTCGCACTCAGATTCGAGCTCAAGTGCAAAACTTGAGTTTGAACATCAGGCGTAAAACTCGAGTTCAAGCGTAGTTGTTGGTGCCTCTGCTCGATCACCGACGGGCGGAGGCAAAGGCTGACTGTGTTCTGACGTAGACTACGTCTTACGGCAAGGGTAGGGTGTCAATTGAAAATCTAAAAATTAGCGACCGTCACGAAATATCGTTACCAATTAAACGCTTATAACTTAATAAATGCTAGATAGATTTTCGAGATGTTTATACCAATCGGTGGGATATTTCTCGCGTATCAATTCAACAACCAAACATTATCCACCAACAATTTCAAACTATTGAAAATAACGAAAGTAAAGGGTGACGTCTTATAATGTTGCTTTGCAGGCCTAATTTAGACCGATGCTAACAGGACCGAGAAGGTTTTAATTCAAATGCAGACATCAAATGACCGATTCAATTTTGAGGAAGTTTGTTTGATTTGAATTTGCCTAGCATTACTTTCCATGTTCTTACCAATTGGCAGCCAGCGGTGGCTAGAACAATTTTAATCTTCTCTTCGTTGCATACCTTGACCATTGTGTACAGTTTACAAATGGCTACCGTCACGAAAAATTGAAACACTGGACACTAATATCTCGATCAGTTCTTGATTGATTTATTTTTGAGTTTTTTGCTCTTATCAACTAGAGATTTTTACGACTGCCATTTTATTTACACAAGTATTCAAGCTGTTATATATAAGAAATGAATATATTTCGCGTACATATTCGTCAATCGGCGTGGGAAAATTTTAAAGAATTTTGCGTTCCGGCAAGGATGAAAAAATTTCCTATCATGGACAATGTTTTGATTTTCGAACATGATATCCCGTAGAAACATTCTCTGCATATTCCAATACGTAGATACTGCTATGAACAATTATTCTGATGTGTTAACGATTCGTGTTGGATAAAGTTTTACTTAAAGGAAGAAATAAGTTTTGGGAAACAGTCTGAAAGTGAGAATAAGTGTACTGCCTAATGGTTTTGAGGCCAACCGTATACGCAAATTTCGAAAGCGCGTTAAGATCGAACATACGGAACATGCTCCGAAATGACCATGTACCGATGCCGAGTGAGCTCCTGTTTATTGTGAGAAACTAAAAGCACTCGAGGTCATATCATCATTTAAACCAAACGGCCGTGTTTAGGGTTACCAAATGCTTTCGAAAGAGTGTACAATAAAATTTCCCTCAATCTTACACTTGAACACTTTTTCATGGTCATCAAACGTAAAAAAAAAGTTCCTTGATGTCTACCACAGTTTTCTTAGTAGATAAAATACTATCCAAGACAAATAAGCTCAAGTAACAATAAATTGTTATAATAAAAATTTAACACATGACATTAAATAATTCTACGAATTGCACGCAACATACAAATGAAGCTTTAATTTAAGTTTTGTTCATCAGTTTTACATCCTTTGTTATCCAAATGAAATCTCTTCGTCTTAATAGCAAATGAAAACTATTTGAATTAAATTTCAAACGATATTTGAAACATCAATTTAAGTTGAAAATATCGTTTTGAACAAAAGAAGCTGACACTTTATTCAAAATATTGTCCATAAGTAGATATTACCATTTATGTACAACTGTTATTTCTGTGCTACCATGTATAATTTTATCATTTTGCAAGTAAAAGGTAAAATGTGAAAGATTTTTCGTTCTATTTTTTAATTTAAAATCGTTTTAAAATTTGAAAAGTTGTTGGCAGTGATAAGTTTTTCTCAATTTTATCATTTATTGAATAGT
Organism: Aedes japonicus; assembly: GCA_034211315.2. Taxonomy (NCBI): domain Eukaryota; kingdom Metazoa; phylum Arthropoda; class Insecta; order Diptera; family Culicidae; genus Aedes; species Aedes japonicus. The sequence continues at coordinate 6,653 of JASCZW010010736.1, read as the reverse complement.
ATTTATGAGATGAAATTTTTCAGAAGCAAAAAAATTCTCATCTCTATGAGAGATTCTAGGAGTGGAAAGTAATTTATTGCGATTTGATGCTCTCCAAATTATCTGTTGGGTTGATTTTTGGCATGTACCGACTATTTTACACATTTATTTATTCAGTATTTATGTTGTTGAAAGTCATAAACTTGTTTTTTTTAAATAACTTTTCATTGTTTACCTAATTTAATTATTTTGGACATGAAACAAGAGATCTTTCTCATAGTTTTCTTCTGCTACGAATAAAATCGTATTTTTCTCACAGAAAGTAAGCAGTTGGGTAACTTTGTTATGTTTTTTCTCATACCTAGAAGAAGTAAGCATTAATTTGAATAGTCAATCTTGAAAATTGGTCAAAAGGGCCAAAAGTTATAAATTTTCAAAAAAAATAATAACATTTTTAGAAATCGTGATTTTCTAAGCCACTCCATCCCGGGAATGGTCACCCTACTGACAATATAAAATTTTATAGGTCTTATTATTTTCGATAAGACACAAACCTACCGAATATTTCCGAGCTCTGCAAGATTGTATACTAGTTTTCATGGAACCAGAGGAAATATCGAAATATCAAGAACCGATTTTCAGACTCAAGAGTACTTTATCTTAATTGATTTTTTTTCCGTTTGGATCGATATTCCGGTAGAGAAGATCTAATATTCGCGAATAAACAACTTAGGCACAAAGCTATCAAACCTCTATAGGGTGATTGAAAACCGGGCGGCTTCTGATGAAATCCCTGTCCGACCGAAAACAGTTTGAGTGTAACGCCGCAAGGAGCAAAAGGGAATAAAAACAATCTCTCGGATATGAAGCTGATCCATGCGCAAACATAGATGTTTTGAGCGCGGCTGCGAGCGCCGCTGCGAACATGGCACAAAACATGAGCACGAAGCTTACGCTCGTGTTCATGTTCATTTTGATGAGTGCATGTGCGCACTTCAAGAGAGTGTTCATTTGAGAGTGTATACTTCATCAAACATCTGCGCTCGGCTGCACCTAGAAGACTGCTGGATCGCTCCTTCTCGGGTGGACAGCAACAACGACGCCTCGGATGGAAGGATGGTTAAAGGAAAGACTAGCCACTATTGCTTTCTCCAAATATTTTTATTCCTCTTCGATCTTAACACTTTGAATAACTTAAATGAACTGAACAATGTTCTGTGGGCTGTGCCACTTTTATACTTAAATTTATTGCGTTGGAACCGGCAGTCCGGCACCTAATCACGCATAGAAGGCATGCACGATGAAAAGTGTCGATCACGTGAGTCGCTAATGCATGATGATGAAGAATCACGAATTGATCACGTGGTTGCTAATGGCTGCTGCTGTTGTCGTTCGCGTTTAGGCGTGAACACACGTTCTGGTAGTTTAGTCCTGTCGGTGGCAGCGGTAGTTGACTCTGTTGATACACGGGTTTATCGACGTCTTGTCCGAGGTTCCGAGCGGATTGCTCTGCTGGCTGTCGTGCATTATTTGCAACGGGCATAACTACCTCATCAACCGCAAGTTCGGAATTAGCTTCGACTCCGAAACGATTTGTATCGGCCAACCATTGCTCGATCTTTGACGCTTGGTCAAATACCGACTCGCTGTCACTCGCAACAGTTGACGACTCACTGCCGTATTCTAGAAGAGCCTCGTATTTCTTCTCTAGGAACCGCTGTGCTAGTTTCTTCTCCTTCGCCTCACTTTGTGCGCTCTTTCCACTGCTCCTAGATCGTTGCGACGGATTGGAAATTTTGTCCTTTCGAATCTCCGAATTTAATGAGGGGTCAGCAGAGGGAGGTAATGTATCGCGCAACAAACGCACACATTTGGCGCAGCTCCAACTGTTGTTCTCAATTTCCTTAGTAACATTCACACACTGGAAATGAAATAATTCTTCACACGCGTCGCATTGAACCATCTCCAGATTATTTAGCCCATCACACAACTCCGAACGTTAGCGATACTACCGGGTTAACTTTCCAAACTTATCGGTTTCGTACCCGTCCCATGGGCATCAGAGACTTGCTTATCTACATTTACCTCGATGTTGGCGTGTCCTACAAGATCAACTGGGAACACATTCGCTGACGATTTATCGATTTGCAGCGGGTTCACACCGTTTTTGGATCCGGCTTTGGAATGCTTGGACTTCATCCTGGATGACATCTCTCAATTCGATAAAAGAATTTATAAAAATGTTGGGAAAATGGCTGCGAAGGTCGCCTGAATAAGCCGAATTTATTAACTTTATTGCTGAGATAGAGAGGGAGAGTTATAAATTCCTACGGAAATACACAGATTTAATTTTCAGGCAATCGACTTATTTTATAACAAAGAAAACTTACTCTTAGTAATTCGCTACACTCCTGAACATATGAAAAATTTCGTGAGCATCCCTACTGTCCGTGCAACTGCAGCTGTGATGTGGTTAAGTAATGCAGTGCAATTAGAATATGAGAATTACGTTCTGAATGTGTGTTTCTTACCCGTTTTCTAGGCAAATGATGATAGTTGAAGGTAATAGGTGCTGGTAATTGTTCTCGCTGCTTTCTAGAGAAACTTTGGCTGTTTCAAAGGGAATGATATGTTCACTATCGAAAACAAATTCACGTCTTAATCGAGGGAATTTTCTTACCTAATAAGTATTAATAGATAGCCAACTAATTTAATTACAACCGCTAGATAGTTTTAGGTTTAACAGCTCAATTTAGTTTGATTTAAAGATAGTTTAAGCACTAATTTTAAGAAGTATTATTTCAGAGCACAACTTTGTTCTAAGTACACCTTTACGTTTTTTGCCACATCATGACAGATTACAACTGTTGATCGATGACTGGTCGTCCCTAGTAGCACACTTGTTGCAAATCAGTAAAATTAACTTAAGTGTGACCCAATTAAGTCACAATCAAGTAGCTGCAACCAATGATGACAGCTTTGTGTTGCTTGGGGTGCCATGCGATGGTAGTTGTCCTGGGTAGCACGGTGGAAGGCGAAACACAATAGGCTCGCTGATCGACGGGCGCACTTACATGCGCTGATATCAAGTCCCATGGAACTGGTGGGTTTAAAAATCGTGCCGTTCCATCAGTTCAGGTCCTTGATGTCAGGCAAATGAACCACGTGTCACCCGACGGCACAAAAAAGCCCTCAAACTCGTTTCGTGTGATCTTCTCTGGAGCTGCCCTGCCGAATTTCCTCGTGTTGGGGAAGCTTCGGTTACCTGTTCGCCTCTATCTACCGACGGCCATGCACTGTGACAAGTGCCAGCAGTTGGGTCATACTGCACCTTACTGCTGTAACAAAGCACGATGCGGCAAATGCGGTGAGCAACATGTGGAGGGTCCCTGCAGTACGGACCCCAATTGTATATGCTGTGGGGAAGCTCCACATGATCTCACTGTATGCCCGAAGTATATAGAGCGGGAGAAACACCAAATTCGTTCGTTGTACCAGTGGTCGAAGCGGTCTCATGCAGAGATACTGAAAAAGATCCTACCTATCGCTGTTCCACCAGCCCAACCAGACAACAATATATGTTCTTCCCTGCCCATAGATGATCAGGGCTCAGACTTTGAGGATGCTGATGAGTAAGCTGTTGTGCAGACGAGAGCGAAGAGAAAGCGCGCTACAGCAAGACGTCAACGGCACCGGCAGTAAGCATCTCAAAACGTGCTCCCCATCCTCCTCTGAACAATTTAAGAAGTGGTGGCAATACAAACAAAGTTTCTCCTCCAGGTATTAAACCACTGGCTGGTGACTTTCCGCCACTTCCGGGAACATCTAAAACCCCAGTTGTTCCAGTTTTTTGCCCAGAACGGCAACTACCAAGACATCCGGAATCTCGAGCGTGTCAAATCGAAGACTCCGAAAAAATGTCTCTTTCTGGGATTGTGGAATTCATCTTCACCATTTTCGAGGTCTCACTGACAACGAGAAACCTCATCAACATGATCCTTATATTTGTAAAACCGCTTCTAAAGAAACTGTCTTCGAAATGGCCTCCTCCTGATTCAATTATATCTTTCGATGGATAATTTATCCCATGAGGTCGGGGATATGATCGAAGCACTACAATGGAACAGTAGAAGTTTTCTAAACAATTTGGACGCTTTTAAATTTTTAGTTCACAAATTGCACTGTGACGCATTTGCTCTCTGTGAAACATGGCTCTCTCCGGATAAAGATTTCTCTTTCCACGATTTTAACATTATTTGGCAGGATCGAGGGGACTCATATGGAGGGGTGCCTTTGGAAATTAATAAGTTCCACTCTTTTTTTAGAATTGATCTCCCCTCGATGAAAGGCCCTGAAGTAGTTGCATGCCAAGTGACTATTCGAGGCAAAAGTTTTAGCATAGCCAGCATATACCTGCCGCCGAATACGGCAAGATCTCGCAAGGACCTTTCGACTATTTGCCTCGCAATGCCAGAGCCACGGTTGATCTTAGCAGATTTAAATTCTCACGGTACAGCCTAAGGGTCACCGTACAACGACAACCGTTCTGTATTGATACTAGACCCCATGGACTACTTCAACTTGACTATTTTGAATACTGGGAAAGTAACACGCGTGGCTCCACCTCCAAACCCTGGAAGCAAATTAGACCTCTCAATCTGTTCGAATTCACTATCATTGGATTGCACGTGGAAAGTGATTCAAGATCCCCATGGTAGTGATCACCTGCCTATCAAAATTTCAATCACCAATGGTTCGTGCCAATCTCGCTCGATCAACATTGCGTACGACCTCATGAAGTGCATAGACTGGGGTGTATTTGCTGAAGCGATCATCGATGGCGAGCAATCGGTCGAAGTCCTTCCTCCGTTGGAAGAGTATCGGTTTTTATCCGGGTTAATCCTCAAATGTACTATCGACGCACAGTGCAGGCCGGTACCAGGATCAACAATTCGCCGACGTTCGCCCACTCCGTGGTGGGACGGCGAACGTACTGAAGTCTACCGTGAAAAATCCGTCGCGTTTAAAGCATATCGGAAGCGCGGGTCGCGAGATAACTATGAGCGGTACATTGTTCTTGAGCGTAAGTTTAAGAACCTCGCCAAAGCCCAAAAACGCGGATATTGGCGTCACTTCGTCGAAGGGCTATCGCGTGAGACGTCGATGAGAACTCTTTGGACCGTCGGGAGAAGAATGCGAAATGCGTCGTCGGTGAATGAAGACAAGGAAAGTTCTGCCCGGTGGGTCTACGCGTTCGCCAAGAAAGTTAGCCAAGAATCGGTTCCGGTGCAACAAATTGCTCGCGATACTCAAATCAATCGTAACGAATTGGATGCGCCCTTTTCTATGCTCGAATTCTCACTTGCTCTTCTTTCATGCAACAATTATACGACAGGAATGGATAAAATTAAGTTTAACTTGTTGAAAAACCTCCCAGACGTCGTAAAGAGGCGCTTGCTGAACTTATTTAATCAGTTCCTGGAAAGAAATATTGTTCCGGATGAATGGAGGCAAGTTAGAGTTATAGCTATACAAAAACCCGGGACAGCCGCGACGGATTACAACTCTTATCGTCCAATTGCGATGTTGTCGTGTATACGGAAGCTGCTAGAGAAGATGATTCTCCATCGGCTCGACAAATGGATTAAATCTTTCTATCTCATACTCAATTTGGTGTCCACAGAAGCAAAGGAACGAGCGATTGTCTTGCGCTGCTTTCAACAGAAATACAGCTGGCCTATGCCCAAAATGAGCAAATGGGTTCAGTTTTCATGGATATTAAGAGAGCTTTTTAATCAGTTTGTGTAGACGTCCTTTCAGACAAATTCCACGAGTGTGGCCTTTCACCATTACCAAACAACTATTTGTACAATTTGTTGTCTGAGAAACATATGAGCTTTTCTCATGGGTCTTCGAAAACTTCACGAATTTGCTACAAGGGTCTTCCCCAGGGCTCTTGTTTAAGCCCCCTTTTTTATTATTTTTATATCAGAGACATCGATAGCTGCCTCATGGAAAATTGCACGCTAAGACAGCTTAGCGGGGGTGAACTACCAGGGGTGAACTACCTGCAGGGACCGTTTCAGGATACCATAGACAATTTGTCTACCTGTGCTGTAAAGCTGGGTATCGAATTCTCTCCGGAGAAAACTGAGTTAGTGTTTTTTTTTCTAGGAAGCGTGATCCAGCACAGATACCGCTTCAACTCATTGGTTGAAATTATAACTCAAAAATCGTCTTATAAATATCTTGGGGTCTGGTTCGATTTTAAATGCACCTGGGGAAAGCACATTAAGTGTCTGAACCAGAAATGCCAGCAGCGAATAAACTTCATGCGTACTATTACCGGAACATGGTGGGGAGCCCACCCGGAAGATCTGATGAAGCTGTTTGTACAACGAGTACGGTAGTTTCTGTTTTCAATCCGCCGCGAAAACTCATATTCTAAAGCTGCAGCGAATCCAGTACCGTTGTCTTCGTATCGCGTTAGGCTGCATGAACTCAACTCATACTATGAGTTTGGAGGTATTAGCAGAAGTTATTCCTGAGATCGCAGCAAGCCGTGCTTCTAAACTGACGTGTTTTGTTTCTGCTGCGTCGTTTCGCGAACAAAAATCAAACAATAACTCGTAATTTAACTCTAACTTGTTAGTTTTCACTTGCCACATCGGCAT
>JASCZW010010735.1:0-35094 GCA_034211315.2 Aedes japonicus | reverse complement strand
AGGACTTCTTTAATGTTCAAAGGATTTCTTTGCACTTCTGAGGACTTTTCTTAAATTTCATGGACTTCTCCGAAGTTCTCAGAGGTTTTCAAATCTTTCTGAATTTGTCAGATTTAGGTTGCCTGGTTGATTGTCGGGCAATTCTCTGTCAATTCTGTTGTGGTTGAAAGTAAAAGTTTGACTAGCGCTGGTCCAGGATTTTTTCGGTTTGGAGATTTTCTCGATTTCCCTGATATGGGATATCCTTGGTTAGCCCAAAACTAAGGTGGCGGTTCCATTAGTGGTGGAACCTCATTGACTCTGTAGCGGGCTGGATCGGATATTGGCTTGTCTTTTGATAATGTCCTTATACAGGATTCTGTGATTTGAATTGTAATAGGACTTTCTGATCGCTGGGATTACATGCGAACATTTGTGGTTGACATCAAAAGTTTTTCACAATTATATCGCTGCAAAGCAAATGAACAGTTTTGGAAGAAGTTTACATCTGTAGATGAAATCAGTTCGTTTTTTGTTTTGCATAGCTGGTTGAATTGTTTTTAAATAAATTATCTAATAGATAAATCGTCTGACTCAAACCTTTGTAGGAGTGAGTGGCGGGACCATCATTATCATCATCATCTCTTAAATTTCATGGACATCTCTAAAGTTCTCAGAAATTTTTAAAACTTTCTGAATTTTTCGGATCTCCACTGAAGTTCTCAGAGCTTTTCTGAAGCTCCCGGAACTTTCTGAACTTCCCGGAATTTCTTTGAAGTTTTCGGAACTTTTCTGAATTTCTCTGAACTTCTCTGGTATTTCCTGAACTCTTCTGAATATCTCGGACCTTCCTGAAATTCTATAGAATTATCTGAAGTTTTAAGGAGTTCTCTGAAATTTTAGAAAGTTGGAACATTTGTGACTTTCTTGAAGTTAGGAATGTTTAATCAAGTTCTCGAAATTTCACTGATGTTCCCTGGAATTCCCAAAAGCCTCCTGGGAGTTGCTGAAGTTAACTTCAATTCTCGGAAACTTCTCGGAACTTCTCTGAAGTATTCGGAACTTCTCTGAATCTCTTTGAACTTCTCTAAAGTTCTCGGAACTCCTCTGAGTTTCTAGGAACTTCTTTGAAATTGTAAGAATGTAAAACTCTTTAAGAGCTCTCTGATATTATAGAGAGTTAACATTTTCGGGACTTTCTTGAAGTTTGAAATTTTTACTCATGTTCTGAAGACTTCACTGAAGTTCTCTGGAATTCGCTGAAGCCTCCTTGGATTTGCTGAAGTCAACTTAAATTCTCGGCAACTTTTCGGAACTTCTCTGAATCTCTTTGAACTTCTCTAAAGTTTTCGGAACTCCTCTGAGTTTCTAGGAACTTCTCTGAAATTGTAGAGAATTCTCTAAAGTTTTAAGGAATTCTCTGATATTATAGATAGTAAACATTTTTGGGACTTTCTTGAAGTTTGGAATTTTTACTCAAGTTCTGGTCACTTCACTGAAGTTCTCTGGAATTCACTGAATGTCTCCTTGGATTTGCTGAATTTAACTTAAATTCTCGGGAACTTTCCTGAACTTCTCTGAGGTTTCCGGAACTTCTCTGAAGTTCTCGGAACTCCTCTGAGTTTCGAGGAACTTCTCTGAAAATGTAGAGAATTATCTAAAGTTTTAAGGAGTTCTCCGATATTATAGAGAGTTGAAATTTTTGAAACTTTCTTGAAGTTTGGAATTTTTACTCAAGTTCTAGAGTTCACTGAAGTTCTCTAGAATTTGCTGAAGTCTCCAGGGATTTTCTGAAGTATACTTAAATTATCGGAACTCTTATGAAGTGCTGAAGACTTCAAGGAAGTTCTTTTAACTTCACTGTATTCAACGGACATCCCTGGTGTTCTTGGAACTTCACTGAAGATATTGGGACTTGCATGTTATTATTGGCATTTCCCTGACATTCTACGGACTTTTTAGAAGTTTTTTGGGCTCTAATTCTCGGGACTTTTTTTTTGAATATTCCGGGCATAAGAAAAGAAAAGAAAGACGAAGCTGGGAAATATTCCCATATTGGTCTTTTGGGCCTGTTTACCACGTAGACTCATTTTTGAAAATCTCAGAAACACCCCCCCCATCCCCCATCCATCCCCTCGTAGACTTTTCTCCATATTTTTTTTTTTTGAAATTTTGTATGGAGCGTAGACTTTGGTTCGGTGAATTTATCTGAAGTATCGAGGACTTCTCTGAAATTTCAAAGACACCTAAAAAAATCCGAGGTTTTTTCTGAAGATCCGTTATATAATCTGAAGTTCTGAGAACTTGTCTATTGTTCCATAAATTCTGAGAACTTTTCTGATGTTCTGAAAACTTTTTTAAGCTCCGAAGCTTTATCTTCAAATGCGTTAAATTCTCTACAGTACCATGACCTATTTTGAAGTTCCATGATCCCCTCAGAAGTTCCATGTACTTCTCTGAAGTTCCAAAGACTTCTCTAAAGTTTTGCGTACTTTTTCAATATCCGTGGACTTATCTGAAGTTCCTTGAATTTCTCTAAAAACTGTCTCGTAAGATGCAAGAAATTCTCTGAAGTTCAGAAGTCTTCTTTAAAGTTCCAAGGGCTTTTGCAAAGCTCTAGATACTAACCTGAAGATCTACCCTGAATTTCTTTTAAGTTTATCTCTCAATCATACACGATGAATTTCCTGAAGTTACGTGAACTAATCTGAAGTTCTAAGGACTTCTCTAGAGATTCGTGTATTTCTCTGAAGTATCGAGCACTTCTCTGAAATTTCAAAGACTACTCAAAACTATCGAGGACTTTTCTAAAGTTCCGTTAAATTATCTGAAGTTCTGAGAACTTCTCTGGTGTTCTGTTAATTTTTTTAAATTTCCGAGAGCTCTGCTGATGTTTCTAGAACGTTTTTGAAGTCCGAAGCTTTTCTGAAATTGCGTTAACTTTTTCATAGTACCGTGAACTTCTCTAAATTAGCGTGCAATTCTTTAGGATTTCGTGATTGTTTTTTAAATTCTATAAACTCCCCTGATGTTCCATGAACTTTTTTGAAGTTCCGAGGCCTTTTCTAGAATTTCGTGTACTCTCTGAGTATCCGTGAACTTATCTGAAGTTCGATGAATTTATCGAAAAACTGTCTCGTAAGATTCAAGGGCTCCTCTGAAGTTCGGAAGCCTTCTCTGAAGTTCCAAGGACTTCTCTGAAGCTCCGAAGCTTACCTGAAGATCCGTAAACTTCTGTAGAGTTCCTTGATTTTCTCTGAAGTTTATGTCCTAATCTTATGACTTCCCTGAAGTTCTTAGGATTTCTTTATAGTTCCGTGAATTTCTCGAAAATGTCGAGGACTTCTCAAAAGTTCCTAGGACTATTTTGATGGTACGTGAACTTCTCTGGTGTGTCTTTTTTATGTTTCGAGAACTTTTCTGAAGTTTTGAGGACTTTTTTAAAGTTCAGAGAACTTTTTCGGAGTTCTGAGGACTTATCATAAACTTCATGGACTTCTCTGAATTTCTCAGAAGTTATCAAAATATTCTGTTTTTCAAGGATTTTCGCTGAAGTTCTCGAAGTTTATCTGAAGTTCTTGGAACTTTCTGAACTTCTAGGAATATCTCTGAAGTTTTCGGAGCTCTCGGAACTTCTCTGACGTTCTCGGAAGTCCTCTGAGTTTCTGGAAACTTTTTTCAAATTCTAAAATATTCTCTGAAGTAGGTGTTCTATGAAATTATAGTGAGTTATATGAAATTTTTGCGACTTCCTTGAAGTTTTGAATTTTTCATTCAAGTTCTCGAAACTTCACTGAAGTTTACTGGAATTCGTCGAAGCCTCCTGGGATTCGCTAAAGTTAACAAGAATTCTCGGGAACTTCTTGGAACTTCTCTGAAGTTTTCAGAAATTCTCTGAATCTCCTTAAACTTCTCTAAAGTTCTCGGAACTTCACTGAATTTCTCGGAACTTGTTTGAAATTTCAAAGAATTATCTATAGTTTTAAGGAATTCTCTGAAATTTTAGAGAGTTCGAATTGTTGAGACTTTCTTGAAGTTTGGAATTTTTACTCAAAATCTCATTGGATTTGCTGAAGTTAACTTAAATTCTCGGGAACTTCTCGGAACTTCTCTGAAGTTTTCGGAACTTCTCTGATTCTCTTTGGACTTCTCTGAAGTTCTCGGAACCTCTCTGAGTTTCTAGGAACTTCTCTGAAACTGTAGAGAATTATCAAAAGTTTTAAGGAATTCTCGTTGAAATTTCTCGAGACTTCACTGCCCTAGTAGCACACTTGTTGCCATTCGGTTGTGATAACATAAATATGACTTGCTAAGTCATAATCAAGTTACTACAACTAATTATGACCGTAGTGTGCTAGTTGGGTGAAGTTCTCTGGAATTTGCTGAAGTCTCATGGGATTTGCTGGAGTTAACTTAAATAATCGGGACTCTTTTGAAGTTTTCAAAACGGCATGGCAGTTCTTTAAACTGTATTCAACGGACATCCCTGATGTTCTTGGAACTTCACTGAACATATTGGGACTTGCATGTAATTATTGGCATTTTCCTGACATGCTATGGTTTTTTCAGAAGTTTTCTGGGCTGAACTTTAATTTTCGGGACTTTCATAAAGATTCCGGGACATAGAAAAGATTTGGATGGTCGCATCTCAGCTCGTTCAGCTCGTAGCATTTTTCGGTTTGCCGTTTTTCAACTCACAATTCAATCCAAATACTACGGAAGATGGTATGTTCAAACTTCCTGCTATATTTTTGGGCGAAGAAATCCATCATCGGAAGGCACTTCGTGTTGATGTGATACAGCAGATCTGCCCTCCACAGCATCATTTTCTGTTGAAACTGTTTGTATGGAGATGCAGAATAACTACAATGGAATAGTATCGATCCTTTCCGGTAATGTACGTCTTCGAAAAAGGAAAGTAGCTTTCGTCACCAAGACAAAACATTTGCCAGAATATTTTTTCACCATCCAGTGGCATTGGATTTCAGCGTCGAAATCTGTTTCTCAGTGTACTCCGGGGTTCTTGACTTTTTTGGCACTTTATTCCGACTCTTTTCAATGTTTTGCAGTTGTACAGTTAAATTTTATTTGTTTGGTTAAGTTATTCCTTGTTGTGCACGAGAAGGACAGCGAAGTCCTTTTGATTAGTGAGGTCTGTTAGACCCTCTTATTATTTCATTTCATATAACCGCCCGGATGAGCGAGACCTGGATAACTGCTTCCTTAATTCTTGAACGGCTGTTAATAACCTATTAGTCACACCATAAAGCAATCAAGCAGGAAATGTCATGTTTACCTATGTCATTAGCGTTACTCCTAATCATACGGTTTGAGCAATTCCCATTTGGAATCGTTCAGTCCCCACCGCGCTGCTGAGCTAGACACCAGCGAGCCATGTTTGGCTTATACATAACAGTTTGCAACGCAGTCATCCTAACAATCTACGCTGAAAATCTAGACCCAGCGAATTGCACAGCTCCGGTAATATACTATCCAGCTAAAATATACATTAAAACTACTCCCGGCTGCAATTTCACTGGAGTCAAAACCTGGAGCCTGCTGGATGTAACTTTTCCAATGAATCATTCATCAATACCTCTGCCGGACGATTGGTTCCAGCTGTTGAGATATCATTATCATGAGAACCAATCATCTTGCATACAATTTAAGTTAAATTACTCCCTACCAAAAGGATTATCCACATTGGGTTTTTATTGTGCAACATGGCATGTGTTTTCTGTTCGAATGACTAAATCAAGCTGGGTTGAACCGTGGAATGCAACGCTTACCAGTTCCACTGAATGTGTTCCGTTTAGTGGATTCACGCTGAAAACCGATACCAAGAGCTTGTTCATCAACAAGATGACACGTGATAGAGAGTTTGTAAGCTCAGAGGCTATCAAATGGTTTGCAGGGGACGAACAATGGCATGAGCAGGCTTCGCTGGCAAACTCCACGTGCAGTTGCTATGGATGGACTAACTACATTCGTCGGTTGAAGGACTGTAAACAGATGGGAGGCCTACGAAACAGGACTGAATCGGCTACATTGTACAAGCCTACCAAACCGAGGCAGGTTAATAACCGTGTGGTCATAGGGATTGTGGTGTTTTCCGCTGGGTTGGTAGTTTTGGCAGCATGTTGGTGACCATTTCCGAAAATAACCATGACCTTTCAACATTGTTGCCACTTCAAGTGTGTGGTTGGACCTTTATCTAATTATTTAATAAGTCTGATTGTTGTCCTTGAAGGTATCGTAGGAATTTCAATAATTCGATCAACCCTATTGAAAACAATGTAGAATTATTTAGTGTTCAGTTTCATTCAGGAGAAGTCTCGGAAACCATTTGCGGGGCGATGTCGTAGTCCTCCTTTAATTATCCTGAAATGTTCCTATTTACATGTTCATTTATTGAGTTGATCGTTTATTTATTTATTTCGTGCTTGGTTTGAATAAATAACCATACCAACAATAAGCGTTAAAGTCAAACAAAAAACATTTTTGGAGTCCATTCACTCAGAGCATTTCCAAGAAAAAAAACTATCAGAATTAGGGCAAAAACAGGCTCGGCCATCTTCGATTTAAATGGAACTGTACATTTTTCTTTGGTATGGGCAAATATGTATTTTCCATCGGATTAGAGATTCTTGAAACACAACACTTACTTGTGAAAAGGGTTTATATGTTTTAAGATATTTTTAATTTCTCAAAATATCATAGGTCATAATACGACGATTTGAATTGACGTTGCTCCTGAGAAGGATTTCAAGCCCAAATTTTGAAATTGTTGCAGCAATCATTGTAGATAATGCACCTTAGCTTACCAAACCTTTTCCAGTTTATCTTCAGAGTGTATTGTTTGCGTCCGCTCAGTTGTACAGTTATCAATAAGATTTCGGTAGAAATGGAAGAAAATCAGCAAACCGTTCGCGGAAGGATTTTGTTGAAAGTTTTGGTTTGTCGTATCCTGCCTTGGTGGATACACACTAATGTTTTTTTTTTGCACGAATTCCGGAACTAACGCGCTTTTTGTTTTGCATGATTTTTTCAATCCGTGTTAAAAAAAACGAGGTTATTCCGAAATCCGTGTAAAAAAACTAAAAAAACATGCTAAGTCTTTTGCAATTCAAAACACTTCGAAACTTCAACAAGGTCCAAGAGGCAAGCAAGGTCCCCCTGGGTCAGTATACACAATATGTCCGGAGTGAATGTGGGGATAATACAGGTACATTCATGATGGTATATCTCGAGACCCTCAATATATGCAAAGTAGTTCAGAAGGTCAAGGGCATTCAACAGATGGACCGTTCTGTTCGAAATTCCCCCGCTACGTGGCGCTAGTGATCATGTGAAATTAAACATTTGCAACTTGTTCTATCTCGTGATCCTTATAAGATAGAAAGTTCTAGTTTTCGGCACAGTTGTTCAGAAGTTCAAGGGCATTCGTAAAGTTAACCGTTTGTTTAGGAATTTCACCGGTACGCGGCACTAGTAAGCATGCAAAATTGAGCATTTTCAACTTGTTCTATCTCGTGACTCTAAAAAGATTTTTTTTTGTAAAATAAGTTGATTTTATTTGTCAGCTTTTGAAAAATTCTCTTATCTATATCTAAGTGAAATTCTAGTGTATCTACATCAATTCGATCGTTACATTCGCAAACAAAACAGCTGTATTTATAAAAAAAAAGTTTGAGCACCTCTACACGCCGTCTTCTACCTATTCCTGCCAATTCTTCAAAAGAGAGTCGTCTCCATCCATCCATGATGACAGCTATCCTCTTCGGTAGAACCTCCCAGGTCTGGGCGACACGAGTACAAGCACAAAAATTTAGGAGAAGAGATTCAGTCGCTTGGTTGCCAGAATGGGTGCAAAACCGGTCCGTTACTCTCCGCATCACGAAAAGTAGCTCTCTATGGTGGATTTTGCCATTAACCATCAAGTAGAGTTTCGACCGGTGCGTTGATGGAAGTTGCTTCGCTGAGATGTTTTGCCACGTGTGTGGCCAGGCGACTTCTGGACTGTTTCGTTCCACCTTCGGCAGTTTTGGTTGACGAAGTGCTGGTGAATTTGATCGGCGGAGGCATAGGCGTAGCCAGGATTTCAAATAGGGTGGGGCAATATAAAGTATAAGAGAGAGAGAGAGAGAGAGAGAGAGAGAGAGAGAAAGAGAGAAAGAGAATAAGAGAGAAAGAATTACACCGTCTTCAACCAGCGGTTGCACACACTGAACACATAACATTATGCAACGAAAAACTCAACGCTCGGTGGACTCGGTTAAGTACGGACATTTTCAAGTTCCACCGGCTGGAGCAGGAATCGAGCCCTCACTTTGTGACAATCCACCTGAACAACGGGAGGATTATTATTTCTACGCAAGATTCAACAATTCTAGGCTTGTTCTGGAATTTAAAAAAAAACAAAAAGGAAAGAACCTTAGGTTTTCCACATGTTTCAAAATCGAACCGCATTAAATAGCAATCATGCTAAAATCTAGCGGATCTAGACTGTCGTGTTGGATTTTTGTATAGGATAACCACCGAGTTTGTTCACAGTTTGAACTGAAAATTTATTTTTCCACCACGACCCTCTCACCCACACTGAAAATTAAATTTCGTTTTTATTACAAAATCGAAGGTAGGACTAACAAATCTGTTCGTTGTATTCGTTGTAAATCGATTTGTACTTTTCAAGAAGCTACCCAAGTAACCACAAGCATTATATTATTGCACTGATCCAACCCAAAATCAACATAGGTAATGTGGGATTGCATCAATTCATCAGTTGTCGAGTGATGAAGCGTAAGATTAGCCTAATAATGTAGTGATGCATTACCAATGTAAAAATGCTACTTTAGCAATGTCTTATGGCATTACAAAAGATATAGCATTAGTTCAATCTTAGTAGGGCCCTTTTCAGCTTTAATCCAACCTCAATGATGCACTAGACGTAATACATATCCCCTATATATGCATGCTATTACAGCCTTGGGTACCTTCGTACTCAATGCCACACGTGTTACTGTCTAAAACACGAAGCATTTATTGACACAGAAAGAACATTCGTGCATTGTACGAGAACAACATAAACTGCTACGAATAATTTGTTATCAATAAACGTTTCTCTGATGGTTGCATGATTGACTGACAGATATTCTATATCGACTCAGTATGTAATTGAAAAAATAAATCAATGATTCCAGCGCACCCGACCAGCAATACCAACATGTATGAGTACGATTGAAGAGAAGCAGCAATTGGTTGATCTTCATGAAATTCATTTCGTGCATTGTACAAAGCGGTGTAATGAAAGCCATTAAGAATATTTCAAACAATTCCTAAGACATTTGTTCTATGTACAAAATCCATGTTTACGAAACGAGTGAAAGCAAACTTACGAAAATAAATTTTCAGTGTATGTATATTTTGATAAATTAACATCGTAAAAACACCATTTTTCTCCTATAGAAACAGAAACAAAAACTTTGAGGTACCTCATCGAATCTTCACGTCTGCCTCTAAGCATCTTATTATAAGGTACTAGGTGGGCCTTCACAGATCATCTGTCAATATTCAAAATTTGGATGACGTCTGTATTAAGTTACCTCAAATAATATTAATCCATCCAATATATCACACAACAAAGCAATTGGTTGAGAGGATTGGGAATAATGATATCATTGGGTATAGGTCTCCCCTGGTTGGTTCTAAACCAATGAGCCTGAACATCAATAAAAGCATAAAGTTGCCAGAAGGCACGAAATGCATCTACACACTTTTACTTTAACAAATCCCTCTATCGCAATCTTAAATGGATTCACATAGATTGTTCATAAGAAGCTTCTACAGGATTAATACAGTTGTAAAAATTGAAAGTTTACGAAAAAAAGTTTGCTTCGAGCATCGGCACTGGAAGGTTGTGTCGATGCTTTATTACGCGCTATTTTGCTATCGGTCATGGCGCGTTTCGTATTGTTCGGTTATCTATAATTCGGCGATGTGAGTGATCAAATGAATATAGAAAAATAAACAATAAAAATATTTCTTGGTGAGATGTGGTGGTTCGGTGGTGGTTAATTGGTTTGCCATGCTCACCATACCACCATATCCTGGAGAAAGTAAACCACTATCCCATTTTGTGATAGGCTCCAATAGCACTGTTTGTACAAATAGGTTCAAATCAGAAATAGGTATTAATATTAAACTAATAGAGGTAGTTTATATCTAGGATATAACCGCAAGTTTAACGTAGGATCGCGTTGGAGTATCCCTTCTTATGAAATTCCCTTTCCTTATTTGACCTGCATTCCGGCGAGGCAGGCGCTGGTTATTGCTTTAATTTGAGATCACCAGTTTTTTCACATTGAAAATGTATGCTAGTCCCAAGCATCATCTGTTGGTTCTCTATGTAATAAATGCTCATCTGGCAGCAAAAGAGTAGCAGTTTAGGGTGGTCAATCATGTTTATTATCTTACCCATGCTCATGGCAACGGATAATGTCTTTGAATAGGATAAAAAAATTGCAACTTTTCGCTGTCTTGTCTCTGAAATTCAGATATATATGAGTCGTTTCGTCTCGCCCGTAGATTATCATAGCAAGTGCTCCTTTAAAATACTGAATTAAACTGTAAGATATGATTAACATATATACTCAAGAATACGGAGTTACATTACCGTAAAACAGGAAACCTTGATCATTCGGATAACATTGACCGGTTTGGCCAGGGGTTAAGTCACTCAGCCACCACCTCAGGCACCACCCTCAAAAACACACTCCAACACACTTCAAACACACTCGCCACCATATGAAAAATAAATTCATTTCTGGCATCACTTACAAGAATTAATTGTTTGTTTTCTCTCGCTTGCACTGATATGATTCAGATGGTGCGTCAGTGCTCGTAGAATAAACGTCAATTAATCCATGGTTGCCATATAGCATAAATTTTCAACTGTAGTATAGCCAGATATGTTGAAACACCTTCCGACACACTGAAACACAAACACAACGTGGGACAGTGACTAGCCCCCTGGGTTTGGCCCATATCACGAATAGTTCATACAAACATGTTCCGTTGATACACTTTTTAACTATGAATTATGCCTCTTAATCAAGTATTATTTGGCTTCCGAAAGCTATAACATTGGTTTAAATATTCAGGTTTTTGCCAAGAACTGAAAATTAAATTGAGCATAGCTTCTTCAACTTTCAGCTCGCGGGGAAAAAAGCAATCAATTGTTGTCTAAAAGTTCTAATTACAGGTTAGAGATAATTATTTGGATACGTTAGGTTAGCTAGGTTGGGTTCTCGATTAAAGGGAAAAGAGTGTTATAAATTTTTTAGTCTTAACAATTTAAAAAAAATCTCCTGCATGTCCACTTTTTGCACTTTTTTGCGACATCTTGTCACAAAATCGAGGCAATTTAGCGCTTTTGCATTGAGGTAAATGCGCAATTTATTAAACATTAACACTAAACAATAAAAAAAAGCAAACATTAAAATTCTAAAAATTTATTCAAAAGTTAGGGGGAGGCAATGGCCCCCCTCTGCCCCCCCTTGGCTACGCCTATGGGCGGAGGGGTTATTTTGTATTTGGAGTAGCTGAGCGTGGATTATCTTGGAAAAGAAGATCTTGAAAAAGAAGATTCGATCACATGCAGATGTCGGTTTATTGCGAGCGACTTACATTTTAGCGCTGGTAATGGCAGCCCCAGGCCTCCATTTTGCTTGCATCATCGGGGCACGGGTGACAATTCCTCTACAGAGAAACGTTCCCATCGTTGACGTTATCTTCGCCGTGTGCACTCCCAACGGAGGTAGAATGTATCTTTTGGTGTAGCGTCAGCGTGTGCAGAGAATGCAACCCCATTTGTTGCGAGAACTTCCCCGAGAGCGCATTCCAGTTTAGCGATGTCAACACCCAGAATTTTGACTGTGTTGGCTGTTTGCAGCCACTGGAAGTTGATGGTGCCACCTTCGCCAAACCCGAGCAGCTCTCCCAAAGCGAGTAAACAGTTCATTCATCTCTTCGATTTGTCTCGTCGATGTAATGATTGCACTGATGTCATCCACATAGGCCACCAGCAGATCGTTACCACACACACGTTCAAGCCTGCACACTAGTGGATGTAGGTACAGCACAAGGAGGTGCATGGACAACGGGTCCCCTTGCCTCACCGACCGTTGGATTTCGATCGGCCGAGAGAGATGCCCATTGATCAGCAGCCGAGAAGTGAACCGGCTGGTAATGCGCGAGGGTAGAGCGATGAGATCCTGGTTGAAGCCGAGCTAGCGCATGGTCGCGAAGAGAAAAGAGCGCAGGGCCCGATCAAACGCATGATCGAGATCGAAGCCCAATCATTTCCCGGCGTGGCGTTGGTGGCGAAGATTCGCTATACCATCTTTCAGAGCGAGAGTGGTTTGAAAAATGTTTCGCTCTGAGTTCGAGCATTTCTGCCCGGTCACTCAAGACGTGGTGTTCTCGCATCACTCGCTCCAGTCTCGAGTATTGAGTCTCCAGTCTTGAGTCTCCAGTCCAGCAGTGAAATCGGCCGGTATGCAGGGTTGCCACATGCACAGATTTATCTAGATTGACACAGATTTTTCTCATTTTTTCCATACAGATATCTGTATGTAAAGATTACAGATTTTTGAGATAAACCAAGATTTTTAAGATATTCCACAATTCCACTATCCCACACAAATACCTCAAATTAAAAATGTCCAATGTTACTTTAATGGCAACCCAGCAAACACAGGATCGTATATGATAGCGGATAAGAGTGCAAAGTAGAGGCAATATACGTACATTTTACATGAAGTCAAATGGACACATGTACGTATATCGCCTCCACTTTGTACTTATATTCACTATCATATACGATATTGTGTTTGCTGGGAAATGTACCTCAAACCTTGCATCCTTCCGCTTATATGTACAAGAATTTTTGTTTTTTATTTGATTCGCTTTGTTAATCTGACCGAATATGTGAAAGGTTCTTCGATGTGAGTTAAAGTTTTAGGGGCGATTGATAAAGCTTGAGGTCGATGTGCTGGTAAATCCTGAGCCTAAAACTCTTTCCATTTTGTTCTTGATTATCCAGCCCCTGCGAACACACAGTAACTGATTACAGTCTGAAAGTCAGTTTTTCCCCTAAAATTATTGCTCCATAAATTTTGTTTAGATAACCTTTTAAGAAAATTTTATAGATTTTCCCAAAAATTCTTTCGAAATTCCTCAGACATTCCTTGAAATATTCCATCTGGCGTTTCTATAGATATTTTTCAGGTGTTTGTAGGTATTCCTTTGGGAGTTTCTTCTGGCATATCATCGGCAGTTTTTCAAAACATTCTTGTGATGAATTTTTTAGAAGGAATCTCTGAATGCGTGAAAATAAGTGAATCTATAAAAATCACTGGGAGGACACCTGAAAGAATTACACAAAAGCTATAAGATAATCCCTAAAGTAGTTCTTGGAGAAAATCCTGATTTGCTGGAGATATCTAAGCAAAATTTTTTGCACTAATTTTATAACCTCATATATTTAATTCTTAATTTTAAAAATTCCGAAAGGGGTTTTGTGATTTTTTTAATTTAATTTTGGAAGATGTCTGAAGGAAGTCTTACTTGTAGTTCTCCAGAATATACTTCAATAATTTCATAAAGTGTTCCGGTGAAGAAATGTTAGCCTTAATTTTAGTTAAGAGAAATTCCTCCGAGAGAGTTTCCTACAGAGATTTCTACAAAAATACTGTTTTTTTTTTTTTTCAATTTAGAAGTATTTTCATGCATTCACGCAGAGGAATTTTGGGAAGTTAGAATAATGTTCTTTCTGGTTATTTTTGCTGTTCGATCAGATTAAACATTGGTAATGATTCTGACTTCGTTCTGACCGATACGTCTAGAATCTGCTGAAACTCTGCCAGATTTTTCAATTATCAAACGTACAGGCTCATTGTGCAAGCAACGCATGTGAAAAGCTGCCATTGTACATGGAATAGTTGATCCAGAATACAGTCCAAGGAATTGCAGATGAAACAAAGTATAACAATGTAATTCCAGTATGAAACAAATGGCTATCGTTGGAGTGCGTCAAAAGAAATTTGTAGCATTTTTGGGAGTTTGTATTGTTTTTCTCGTTCCAAATCAACTGCGATTCCAGTCAGAAGTTTCTTTATTCCCAAACATGTGCAATCAGCTGAAATCTCGCTAATGGTTCTCCTTGCACATATATGTGAGGATGATTACCTAAAATACCAGATGGACTTCGGAGTTTGTGATTTCAAGAAACATCTTCGTAAGAAGTCGCAAATATATATATATATATATATATATATATATATATATATATATATATATATATATATATATATATATATATATATATATATATATATATATATATATATATATATATATATATCAGGGTAGCAGCAGGAGAAACGCTTGGATCCATCCTGTTGTGTTTTTTTCACCCAATTGATTAAAAAGGTAATTAAGTACTTTGATGTGAACGATCCAGTTGGCTAGGAAACTTATTGAAAAAAAACTGCGGTTTCAAACGAATAGATGGAAAGCTGGTTTTTCCCTTCCTTAGAATGGTCATTGCGAGCTTTCTGATAATTCCTGTACTACTAATTTCCCTAATATCCGTTTTGCTGTAGTGTAATGCAGGTAAACCGAAAAAAAAACCATTAGAAATGAGAAAGTTGATGTACGTACCATCGAGGTATACATGATCTTTTTATTTTGCATGCAACTCAATATAAAAATAAATTTAAAAAAAAAAGAAGTGCACAAGCCTTCAGATATCTTGAAAGTTTCTGTACTGCTTTAAAAACACGAAGTTTAAAGCAAAGATTTTTACCAAGATTTTCTGCAGTTAGACACAGATAAATAAGATTTTTTTTGACTAAAATTAACGATGAGAACGAAAAATAATGTGGCAACCCTGCCGGTATGATCGCCACCTCTCTTCTTGACCAACACGATGATTCCTTCAACAAACGCTTCGGGAAGATTGTCTCTGAGTGCCTCATTCAGCAACAGGTTCAACTCACGTCGAACGTGCGGTGGTAGATTTCTCTCGAAATACCGTCGCAGACAGGCAACGTACGGAGTGCGCTCGCTGTTGTTGCAGACCAGGGTGGTTTTTTCGATCTCGAAACGAACGAGCGCTTGAGTTCCAAAATACGGCCCCAGATTTCTGCCGTCGTGATGTCGCTCGTACAGGCATCATTCGATGGATCGTTAAGTGGCACAACACTCGCAGAAAAATCCATTCTCGTTCTCTTGTGTTGGCCTCTTCGCGTAGAGAGTCGAGAAATAGTCCACCATGTGGTCTTCTATCGCTCGTGATGCTGTTATGGTCTCGTCTTGCTCCGTCTGTAGCTGCGTGATAATGTTCTCCCGCTGCGTGCGTTTCATTGATCCGCATGAGATTTCCACTTGAAAAACTGTTTGATCTTGGGCTTAGCAAAGGACAGCCACCAGTCCATCCATGAGCCATAGCTTCCACGCTGCCGGATCCACTATTGCCACTGGTATTGAAATTCCCCAACGTTCTCGTCAGTTAGAAGGTACGGTCGGAGAGACCAGAAGCCACGGCCATGATCTTGACCACGATGGGGGAAGCATAGTCGGAGAGTCAGCGCTTTGTGATCGGTAAAAGAGCAGACGTGGGTAAGTGCTGACGTAGATTCGATCAAGGCGCGATTGAGCATTCCGACAGACGTACGTAAAACCATCATCACGTGGACACAGTTTCTGCCATATACCGTGGAGCTGCAGTTGTTGAACGGTTGCTTTGAGGGTGGGACTCGTGTTCGGGCTGCTTGAGTCGTGTGTTCGAAGCACGCAATTGAAATCGCCAGCGAGGATGGAGTGCGTGGTGCGGTGACGGAGATAGTAGAGAAGCGTTTCATTGAAGAAATTCTCCTGACCGGCGCGTTGCGAAGACCCAGAGGGAGCGTAAACATTGCAGATTGCCGTGTCTTGCACTCGCAGCGCAAGCAGTCGGTTGTCCAGGCTCCTCTCGACGTGAGTGACTTGGATGTGATCTTTTTCAAAGCAATAGCGGTTCCCCTCCTTGTGTGGTCTACATTGACCGTTGCACCGAATGTATTAACCTTACTTTTTTGACAGTTCAGGGAGCTTGTTTACAAGGTGTTAGAATTTGAGCCGCTCAAACGAAATATTTGTTGGCTATTTATGAATTCTTAGCAATTAGATTCAGGAACTGGTGCCTGTTTTCCGGCAATTTTACTTCAGTCGTAAAACATTTAGAGCGCAAAATCTCAAACCGATCTAACCGATAATATTCTAAGTCCACGTAAACAAGCTCCCTGAACTGTCATAACTGAATTGAAATGACGAAATCGTGCAATGATCTATTGAAATAAATGATATACACGGCCAGCTGTTTCAACTCAGTTTGGAGTCGTTTCTGACTCACTTTCGTCAAAAGTGGAGTCACTCAAATTTGAGTAAATGTAATTGGGATTGACAAGTCGACAAATCAAAAACATCCATCTGATTTGAGTCGATGTTTTTGATTTGTCGACTTGTCAATGCCAGTAACATTTACTCAAATTTGAGTGACTCCACTTTTGACGAAAGTGAGTTGGAAACGACTCAAAACTGAGTTAAAACGGCTGGCCGTGTAGCCAGGCAAGGAGAGCTGTTCGTTCTCAACTTCCTGTAGACACACGATGTCGAGGCTTTGGCATTGATGTAGATCCGGAGAGTGTTTACTTTCGTGGGGTTCGTGAGTGTTCATATACGACGTAAGAGCCATTTATAGTTGCAATTCCTCCTCTCTCTCTCTCTCTCTCTCTCTCTCTCTCTCTCTCTCTCTCTCTCTCTCTCTCTCGTCGATGTCGTCCCGGTGGGGTTTTTTACCAACCGGTCGGCTTAGATTTCATCTACTGCTCGTTGAAGTAGTGGAGTCGTCGGTTTCGTTACCAGTGCCGCTCTTGCTCTGCGTTCGCAGCGCTGGCTTTTTGAACATATCATCTACGGCTACAACAGCATGCGGTGGTGCTAGGAACGATGATGACGAATTCGGCGTTCGTTTTGTCTGCGGACACGAGGGTACAACAGTCGGTACGGGCTGCCTGTTGACATTCATTTTTGGGGCGTGGCACTCGGCAGTTCTGGGAAAGCGTCCGACGATAACGGTGGTGGACCAGGAAACCGCATTATTTACATCCTGCAAGTTTTAAAGTCCTGTTATCAAAACTCACGGAAATTCGAGTCGAAAGAACAGCTCGTGCGTGATAAAATCTTGCGCATTCATCACGAGAACAAGGATCTCTCGCATCGTTCCATCGCTAAACGTTGGGAATCGCGAATTCCACGGTGTCGCGAGGAGCTTTCGAGAACGGTTGACCACCGATCGGAAGCGCAGAAGTGAAGGAAAAAGTATTCCGTACAACACCAAAAATCACAACCGCGTAGTTGGGGCCTTCAACCGAAATCCGAACGCCTCCGTTCGGGATGTGGCTAAGAAGCTGCACCTAAGCCGAAGTTTTGTCCAGAAGACCAAAACTAAGGCTGGGCTTCGAACGTTCAAGGTACAAAAGGCCCCTAATCGCGACGAGAAGCAGAACAAGTCCGCCAAAACCCGTGCCAGAAGTTGTACCTCAACATGCTGACGAAAGTTGAATGCTGCATCATGGACGACGAAACATATGTGAAGGCTGACTTCAAACAGATCCCCGGCAACCTGTTTTTCACGGCCAAGGATAAGTTCAGCGTTCCGGAGCATGTCCGCACTCAGAAGATGTCCGCGAAGAAATTCCTGGTTTGGCAAGCCATCTGCACGTGCGGGAAGCGAGTGCACCTTTCGTGACCCAGGACAAGATGAACGGACAGGTGTACATAAAAGAGTGCCTCCAGAAGCGGCTGCTTGCTCTCCTGAAGGCCCACAACGTCCCAACAATCTTCTGGCCGGATTTGGCCTCATGCCACTACTCCAAGGACGTGCTGAAGTGGTATGCGGACAATGAGGTCAATTTCGTGCCGAAAATGTTCAACCCTCCCAACACTCCGGAGCTCCGCCCCATCGAGAAGTACTGGGCGATTATGAAGCAGCACCTTCTTAAACGACCTAAGGTAGTGAATACAGTCGAGGAACTGAAGAAAGTATGGGTTTACATGCAAAAAACGGTTGATTCACAGGTTGTGCAGAATCTTATGGCCGGGGTTAAGGCCAAGGTGCGGACATTTGCGTATGGACTGTAAATAAAATACGAGTAAAATGGTAAAATGAAGTTTAATAGTTATTTCTCAATCCCTGAAAATTTGATGGCAATCGGAAGAAAACTCGAATTTTGCGAATCAATTTTGTGTGTGGCAATTTCATCGTGGACACCCTTTAAGAAGAGTTGAAAAGTTTTGGCAATATTTTTTACATGAGATAAAACAAAATAATTAACATAATAATCACACGACATAACAATATTGGTAAACCAAATTTACAAAACACGTCTATTGAAATATTAAGCCCGCTGAGGCAAGTTCATCCGGACAGTGTTTCGATTACGCTTTGTTTTGCTCTTATTGTTCTCAATCACTTTATTTTTGAATCGGTCTTCTCTCAGAAACCGATGAATGAGAGTGTTGTAAATTAAATCAATTAATCTAGCAAAGCAAGCCTTGCAAATTATGCAGTCAAAGTGTTCGTTAGTGACGTATGCCTTTGAACGCGTTTTCACCCCTTTCCTGTTTTCAAACCAAAATTTGGGAAACTTTTGTTTGTATGCAGCAAATGCAACCAATCTGATACTATGAAGTGCATTGTTTGGAATATCCACGTTTCTTAATGATGCTTGAGCTTTAAATGTTGCAAATGAACAGTCGTCTTTTTGGAAGCATTCGTAATCCTGGCTCGCTTTCAGATTTATACGGCATATCTCATGAGGATGTTTGGAAATGGCAATTCGAAGAATCTAGACTAAAGGTGTGCCAAGATCAAGCTCTTCAACTTCGTATGACAGCGTTGCTTCAGGTTCAGCGCTAAGTTCTTTAAGCTCATCAATTGTTTCACTTGCAGAAGATAACATGGCGTAATTGAAGGCACTGCTGAAATGGAACGTATTCGGGGCATCGTTGAATCTCTGAGAAGAAGTTTTCCAGGCAATCCTGGCAGATTGGGTTAGTACACAGATACTTGCATCCGTATTCTTTTCTCAACTTCTCCCATATCCAGTTTAACGCGTTGATATTTCCCATAAGTCCTTTCAGGTATGATGGAATCCATTGACGAAAGTTTTGACGATTCCTTTGCAACCTGAAGATGTATGTAGTCCAGTGGAAAGAGAGTATAATCAAATGGCCCGAGTGGATTTGTCCTGTTTTGAACAGCAACGAGAAGGGTAACCAACATAATTTTGACCTTCTGAAATTTGAACACTTCCAGTAAAATGAAATGGTAGTATCCAAATTAAAGTGGTTTTTCTTGGGTCAAAATAACGTTGGTTACCCTTTGGGCACATCAATCATAAATATTTGTAAAAATGAAAATTACTTTTTTGAATCAAAGCTGTCATTTGAGGTGCAGTAAATATCAGTGAAGATTTTCAGCCTACTGTTGAGAAAATCCTTGTGAGCCGAAGTCTCTGTAATTCGTTTTCTATGTGGCTGAAAATCTATGTAACGGGATTGTATATGGGATCAATTCCCTCTTACTTCGAAGTTTTATGAGCACAAACCTCGAATACTATTAGGACTTCAGGCGTGAAATTTTCAAGAATCGTTTGCTCTACTGGAGCATCCATTGGTCAGCAATTTCAGCGTTGTTTGTTTTGTTTTGTTTATAATTTTTAGTCTCAAACATCGTAGAGTTATAATTAAACTAACCTATAAAGCATATGAAAAAAGGACTCTCTTCATTTTCACGTTAAGGTGAAATTAACCAGACTCCGAAAAATGGCCTGCTTGTGCGTCAACCTAGCATTTTCTGTGGTACAAGTTGTACTCTTATTTTTTGCTAAATTTTGCTGTTCGCATACCTTAAATGACTCAAGTCGTAACTGGTTCGGAACATACAAGAAAAAATTGATTTATCACAAACAACGACTATTGATTGAAATTGAAATTCTATAATATCAGAAGCGGGTTCTATGCATATTTGATAAATGGATGGAAATGAGTAGAGTGAAAACTGAAAATAAATTCAGGTAAGAGAAGGTCCGTCCATTATGTCACGCAGTTAG
Organism: Aedes japonicus; assembly: GCA_034211315.2. Lineage (NCBI taxonomy): Eukaryota > Metazoa > Arthropoda > Insecta > Diptera > Culicidae > Aedes > Aedes japonicus. The sequence continues at coordinate 14,899 of JASCZW010010735.1, read as the reverse complement.
GACCCCTCCCTAGGGGGGTTGGGAAAACGTGATGATCCATACAAAAAAAAATGATGGGCCATACAAAAAACGTGACAAGTGGGGGGGGGGGGTTTATAAACAAAACATATTTTGCGTGACGTAATTTATGGACGTTGCCTAACTTAACCTCACCCTCATTGCCAGTCAATGGTGTGTAACAGATTGTGACAAGGTACGGGATATTAATTCAGCATTGCGCTCCTTCAGAAACTCCGTGGGAAATTCTATCGGCCTACTTACGCGCGTTGTTATGAAACTGTAGGCAATTAACGAATTACTAGAACGCACAATAAAGGTAGGCTAGTACGCATTGATTTGACCGTTTGTGAATACAAATTTAGGGGACCCAATTCCTGTGCAATCGCCAACGCAATTTAAGGGATCAGCAATCATTACATTCAATTAGCGTCTCCTTCCCTCTTGGTGCTACCGACTGTTTCAATAGACTGGTTCAGAAACTACCAAGCCAACCACCAGTTCACAGTTTTTCAAAATTATTAAAATAAAATAAAAAAGAGTGACCTGCGTTAAAGATGCACTTCTTGGAAAACTTCGTGAAATATTTTTTACAATCTAATGTTGGGAGAGCCCCACCTTCTAACGTAAATATTGGAAATTTTCTTCCCCCTCTAAACTGCTTCCGTTTATTGCGTAATAGCAACTAACAACTACTCTGCCGTGACGTAAATAAACCGAACCCGGAACCAAATTCACGCTCAGTCAGATCACTTCCTCATTTGGAAATGTTCAGTTCCCATCTAACTGTGTTTGGCTTATGCCTTACACTCGGCAACACTATCATCGAGTCAAGCTACGCTGAAACCCTAGCCCCAGAAAACTGCACTGCTCCGATACTGTATTATCCAGCTGATGAACATGTTGAACTCACTCCGGGCTGCAATTTCACTGGAACCAAGACCTGGACCATGGAGGAAGTGATTCTACCCACGGACCTCTCATCACCAACCCTACCCGTCAACGATTGGTTGCTGCAGTTGAAATACCATTACCAACAGAACCAATCATCTTGCATTGAGTTCAAATTGGACTATTCCCTCCCGGAAGGACTTTCTACGCTGAGTCTATTTTGCAACGGATGGCATGTGTTGTCAATGCTAATGGGCGGAGGACAGACGGTTGACGCTGAGAACTACACGATGACCAGTGCCGTTGATTGTGTTCCATTCCGCGGGTTTGTGGTTGGTACCGATACGGAAAACCTGTTCATCAATCACAGAAACTCCGCTGAGAAGAACGTAAGCTCGGAATCTATCAAATGGAGCGCTGGTAACGAGCCGTGGGATGACAACACAGGGATGAGAAACTCCACGTGCAACTGCTTTGGATGGGTTATATACGTGCGTCAATTGAATAGATGTCAGCAGGGGAGAGCCCAAAAATATCGAACGCCCTGGGTAAATGAGTCGGCAATGCAGGAGCCTTCCAAACCGAGACTCCTGGATAACAGCGTGGTGAAGGCAATTATGGTGTTTTGCGTTGGTTTAGTGATTCTAGCGGCATGCTGGTTTTAATATAGAGATCGTCGATAGAGTCATGACATTCATAATGCTTTGATAATTCTGGTGGATGTCTTGAAAAGCACAGAAACAATTAAGGATATAATGTGAAAATGGTCCATCAGACCTTTTGTGAGCGATTCGGCAGTATTTTGGGAGCAAAGCATCGTCTAGATTACTGATTTGCCTAAAATGATTTTCTTTTTATTGTTCTTCATAATTTGTCTCTACATGATCCCAGATTTTTTTCGTTTATTAAGAATCCTTCGCATGACATTATTCATCTGATCCAATGTTGAAATTATACCAAAAGTGAGGTTAGATGTTGATGTTTGTCTGTTGCTACCGTTTGTTGCTTCCGAGGAGTGATGTCACTGACATTATTGTAGTAGTAAGAATATTAGTGGATGTTGTTCAGTGTATTAAAGGGTGACTCGATGATAATTGCTACACTTAAGATTCTTTGTACATCCACTAAAGTTATCGAAATGAAAATAAATGTTTGAGTTCTTCAGTATATTTATTTATTTCAGTTTACAAACGTCGGTTACATTTTTAGATGAGTTTGAGTAGAATGCTACACGTTTGACGCCCTCCGTCAAAGGGTGTGCAGTAGGGTGGTAGTGAAAATGACAACCTAAAATGTTTAAATCGAACCATAAACAAAATGTTCATTGACTAAAAATCCGGAGCACAATTTCGGCTCAGGGCTGGTGGAAAGCGTTCATAGTTTGAGCTTTTTGAATCTGCAAAATGCTCAGATTCTTTTTTATAATTCATGAAATTTTGAACACTATTTCAAAAAAAAACATTTTTGAGCGCATTAGTAGAACGATTTTAATTGGGAAACTAGGAGAATTAAAAACAATTTCACTTCATTTGATCACTTTTTAAAAATTTAAACATTGAAACCCTTTTTTTTAATTTTCGCTAGTAAAAGAGAGTAAATTCCTTTAAATTCTACTAGAAGCTTATCTTTTGACTCGTAGGCCAATTTTGTCTGCTACTTACAGACATAAGGTCTGTATCCACATTAATTCGGACATCTTCAAATCATTGTAACTTTTGAAATATTGCACGAAGGAATGAAAATATTCACTGTGGTATAGCTGAGAGTCTATGATGAAAAAGACTATGATTGATGTTTACATTTCATGTTTCGTATTCAAGATGGTGACGAAAGAAAAACAAATGCGCGAGCGAATTTTGTACGGGCGTACGGCAAATCCTGACTTGTCAATACGAGACCTTGCAAAAACATTGGATTTGCCTAAATTCACTGTTCACGGTGAGTTCAAATCATTTTCGGAACATTTGACGGTAGAGAAGAAGCCGAGAAATGACAAAAACATTGGACGCGCTGATCCTGTCATGGACCGAAAGGTGAAAAAGATATTAACGAAAAACCCAAATATCTCCATTCGAACGGTGGCTCGTAAAATAGGGATGTGGCGCCTGGTTTTGTCCAAAAATCAAAACAACGTACAACGGACTTAAGTCGTATGAAGTAAAAACAGTTCCAAATCGCAACAACAAACAGAACTTGTCAACAAAATCACGGGCTCGACGTTTGTACTGTGAATATTTGACGAAGTTTTCATGCGTTGTTATGGACGATGAAACTTATGTCCTGGAGGATTTCAAGCAGCTTCCAGGGCTGGCTTTTTATTCTGTTATGGCCAGAATGCTACAGCTGAGCATTTCAGAAAGAAGAAGGCATCGAAATTTCCCAAAAATATACCTTGTGTGGCAAGCAATTTGCACGTGTGGCAAAAAAAGTAAATCTTTTGTCACTGCAGGCACAATCAACAAGGAGATCTATCAGAAAGAGTGTCTGCAGAAGCGATTGCGATTGCTTTCATCAAAAGTCACCCAGAAAAACCTTTGTTCTGGCCCGATTTGGCATCATGCAACTATGCTCAAACTGCGATGGAGTGGTACCAAGCAAATCAAGTGAACATTGTACCAAAAACCTCAAACCCACAAAATTGCCCAGAGCTACGACCAATCGAGAGATATTGGGCTCTGATGAAGCGGAATCTTTCTGGAAAGAAGCAAGGAATCAAAGACATCAAACACTTCGAGCATATTTGGACAAAGACGGCTTCTACGATTTCTGAAGAGTCGGAAGAGTTCTGTACTAACCTAATTGAGGGATTAAGCGCAATTTGAAAATTTATGCAACTGGTTGGTCCTGTGTGTGCGTTGCTACGCCTGCAACTAAATGAATGAACATTACATAGAACTGATACTTTTTTTTAATGAGTTTTTTTTGAGTAAGGGAAGGTCCATTAATTACGTCACGCAGTAGAGGGGGGGAGGGGGTTGAGAAAACGTGACGATCCATACAAAAAAAAAATTGAAGGTCCATACAAAAAAGCGATGACAAGGGGGGGGGGGTTATAAAAAGGCAATTTTTTGCGTGACGTAATTAATGGACGTTCCCCTAATAAGGAGGTTCAAACTTTTGTCAGAACATTCTTGATACCCAGACAATACACAGTTTGTGGCTTAGTTACCTGGATAATTCTCAGTATTGGTTGAAATTTGTGTTTGAATTCACCATAGAAACATTTCTTGCATTCAAAAAACCCCACATACCATTTTTGATTTCATTTGCTTGATTAATTCTCAAGCTATGCAGAAATTTGTGTTTTATTTGTATGCGAGACGGAAGGGGAAAGCGGTCTCAAACAATCATAAGAACCTTCCCCAGCCCCAAAAATACCTGCATACATATTTTCACTCCGATCGGTCAGACAGACAGTCACACAGAAATCCATTTTAATATAAATAAAAATCCTGTTTCCAATAACCCCCACATGCCAAATGTGGTTTCATTTACTTGAATAGTTCTCGAGTTATGCAGAAAATTGCGTTTCATTTGTATGAGAGCCCCCCCCCCCCCCTTTCAGAGGGGTCTCAAACCACCATAGAAATATGTCTGACCTTCAAAAAAATCCACATGCCAAATTTGATTCCATTTGCTGGATTAGTTCTCGAGTTATGCAGAAATTTGCGTTTCATTTGTTTGAGAGCCCCTCCCCCCCCTTCAGAAGGCGGAAGAGTCTCAATGACCATAAAAACATTTCTCTCCTTCAAAAACCTCCATATGCCAAATTTGGTTTCATTTTCTTGATTAGTTCTCGAGTTATGCATAAATTTGTTTTGCATTTGTATGGGAGCCCCCCCCCCCTTCAGAAAAGGGTGGGGTCTCAAATTAGCATTGAAACAGTATTCATCTACAAAAACCTCCACATGCCAGATTTGGTTCAATTTGCTTGATTAGTTCTCGAGTTATACAGAATATTGTATTTCATTTGTATAGGAGCCCCCCCTTTCAGGGCGAAGAGGAATCTGAAACCATCATAGAAACCTTTATTGCCTTTAAAACCTCACACATGCTAAATGTGGTTTCTTTTGATAGGGGTCTCAAACCACCGTAGAAACATTTCTTGCTTACAAAAACTCCACATGCCATATTTGGTTCCATTTGTTTGATTAGTTCTTGAGTTATGCAGAAAATAGTTTTTCATTTGCATGGGATCCTCCCTTTTTAAAGGCGGGAGGGGTGTGGAACTATAATAAGATCCCGGACCCAAAAACCCCTGCATACAAAATTGCAAGCAGTAGGTATAGTTCTCATGTTTGGTTGAAATTTGTGTTTCATTTGTATGAGAGCCCCCCTTTTTAGAAAGAGGAGGGGCTTTGAACCACCATAAAAACATTTCATGCTTTAAAAAACGCGTCCATTCCAAATTTGGTTCCATTTGCTTGATTATTTCTCGAGTTATGCAGAAATTTGAGTTCCACTTGTTTGAGAGCACCCCCTCCCCCCTTCCTCCGCATATGACGGAAGAGTCTCAGATCACCATAGAAACATTACCTCCCTTCCAAACTTCCACATGCGAAATTTGGTTCCATTTCTCTTTTTAGTTCTCGAGTTATGCAAGGATTTGCGTTTCATTTGAATAGGTTCCCCCCTTTCAGAATGGGGAGGGGTCTCAAATCAACATAGAACCATTTTTTGTTTTCAAAAACCACCACATACTAAATTTGGTTCCATTTGCTTGATTAGTGCTCGAGTCATGCAGAATAGTGTATTTCATTTGTATCGGAGCCCCCCCTCCCTTTTCGGATGGAAAGGGGTCTCAAACCAACATAGAAACATTTTTTGTCTTAAAAAACCACCACATGCTAAATTTCGTTCCGTTTGCTTGATTAGTTCCCGAGTTATGCAGAATATTGTGTTTTATTTGTATGGGAGCCCTCCTTTTTATGACGGGGAGGGTTCGCAAGTTACCATAAAACCCTTTTTTGCCTTCAAAAACTCATACATGCTTAGTTTGGTTTCTTTTGCTTGATTAGTTCTCGAGCTATGTAGAAATTTGTGTTTCATTTGTATGGGAGCCCCCCTTTCTAGTAAAGGGAGGGGTTTCAAACCATCATAAGATTGTTTTCCGGCCCCAAAAATCCCTGCATACAAAATTTCACGCCGATCGGTCCTTCCGCTCGCGAGTTAAATCGTGACAAAGGAAACCCCAATTCATTTTTATTATATAGAATACCGAATAACTATGTTTTGTCTTCACGAATTGTTAAAATACATCCCATGAATCTGAAATAAACAACTACGACGGAAATATAATGCGAAATTTATGTTTTATTCATGTTTTCAGAAGTCCGGATTAATGCGGATACAGACCTTAAATGGCATTTGGTAGGATAAATCATATCAAGGGATTCACTTTTTTCATAAGGGTGGTCCATATTCCATATTTTATTCAAGTTGATATTGAAGGAACGGTATTATTTGGATATAGAATTACGAATGTATTTTTTGTAAAATGGACCGAAGCTACCTGCGTAACTCTCATGTTAAGGATAGTTGGACGCTAGATCAGGCCACAACAGAGTTGATCGTTTGGACTTCCTTATGAATGGCAAAATATGCTTCTCAAGGCACTCTTCTGTGCACATCGCACCGTGGATTGTTCCGGAAGTGATAAAAATAACGCTTATTTCACCACTTCTTTGCAAATTTCGATAATTTCTTCTTTCGAACATCCTCCGTCAAACTTAGATTTGGCAACGAAATATTCTTGACGGAAGTCGGCCTTGATGTAAGTGTCGTCATCCATCACGATGCACCACGATTTGGTGTGCAACTTCGTGCTTTTCATTCCGGTTTGGGGCTTTTTGCACCTTGTAAACATGTAACCCACCAAGCTTCATGGTTTTCTGCACAAAACCGACTGACACCTTGGACTTGTTTGCGACATCTTGAATTGACATGTTCGGGCGGTTCCACAACCGTGGCACCGCTCTCCTGGCAATTTTACGGTCCATCGGATTTCTTTTACGACCACTATTTTCTTGTTTCAACAAAATGACTGAAACTACACTCCGAAAAATCGACACGTTGTTTTCACGTGAAATTTCACATGTTTATTCCTAGTTTTGGCATTGGACGAAAATTGCGTGCGTTTCACACGGAAACAACGTGCAGATTTTTTTGAGTGTACAGAATGAATAACTGCGAAACATGACAGATGTTAACAATACACTTTGAATAATATTTGCTCAAATTTTCTGGTTATTCGCTCATGCGGTTCAAAAATCACCGAAAATTTTCGGTGTGCCATTTTTATCGAATACACAGTTTAGTTAGGTAACTAAAATCCAAAAAAAAATAGGGAATGACTATTAATCAATCCCTAACCATTGACATGAGAGCTATACAAAGAACGAAGGTGCCAACTTTATCGTGGCTTCAACATTTTTTGTTTACATTTGCAAGTCTAAGATGCAATTTTCTAAGAAGTTTTAAATTGCTTTTTTTTTAAAAAAAAAAAAAAGAGATCGTCCAAACCGGAACAGTACTAGAGAGAGGTTAATCCGTGTCAAAGCTTTCTGGCATTTAAATACAAGATTTTAAGCCTGTCGTACTGTCCAACATTCCGGTCTGTATTAACTTCTGTATTATTTGTAACATTGACTTTTAAAGGGCGGCTTGTTGGGCCTTCCCCAACCCCCTGTCTCGCCGGGGGACCATCGTGAACAACACTGTTTAGAATCCCACGCTGGCACAAGGACGACGATCAGCCGCTCCTAACATGGAGAACAGACGCTGTTTTGAGCCGCCCCTAATATTGCGAACAGACACTCAGATAGACTGCACCTTTGAAGAGGGCAGCCCCCTTTCCCTGTCAGCATATGACCAAGGTCCCACTGAGGTTAGTTACCCGATCTTTCCTATGGTTACTCATACCCCAGTCGCACCACGGGGAGGTAGGGATGGGAGTGACTGGACAAGAGGCTAAGGATCGCAGTAGCATCAATTTTATACCTGCAGGTACGCGAAGTACCAATGGTACGCATTGTCCAGTCATTTACCAACCAGAAGAATATGGATTTCCGGAAAAACTGACGCGGTTGATCAAAGCAACGATGGATCGAGTGGTGTGTGTCGTCCAAGTATCAGGAACGCTCTCGAGTCCCTTCGAATCTCGGAGAGGGTTACGGCAAGGTGATGGATTTGTTGTTTAACATTGCACTGGAGGGTGTGATTCGAAGAGCTGGGATAGACACGAGTGGCACGATCTTCAGGAAGTCTGTCAAACTATTTGGCTTCGCCGACGACGTTGATATCGTAGCACGTAACTTTGAGACGATGGCGGAAACGTACATCAGACTTAAGGCTGAAGCTGGTAGAATTGGGCTTGTGATTAATGCGTTTGAAAACAGATGGAAGACGGAACGTGGAGGAGGCGAATAAACCACGAATTGCACCAGTTGCTGGAGAACCTCCCATCGTACACATCTCAAAAATCGGTCGACTACAATGGGCTGGGCATGTCGTAAGAATGTCGGACGACAGCCCTGTGAAAATGGTTCTCGAAAACGAACCGACAGGTACAAGAAGAAGAGGCGCGCAACGATCAAGGTGGATAGATCAAGTAGAAAGCGATCTGCGGACCTTCCGCAGACAGCGAGGCTGGCGAGTGACAGCCATGGACCGAATAGAATGGAGACAACTTCTGTGTACAACAGAGGCCACGCAAGCCTTAGTCTGATTGGTAAGGTAAGGTACTGTCCAGCTTTATACTTGTTCATACTCTAGCTACCAAGTCACCAGGACCATCCAAATATGTTAAACACACTAAGGTTTTTTTACACGGTTTGTTTTCGGTGATAACTCCACAACGGACCAACTTATCTACCTAATTTGAATAACATTTTACGTTTTGGGCAAAAAATAATCATATGGTAGTTTTTCAAAAAAAAATCACAATTTTTGGTGTAAATACTCAAAATTCTAAAAACCATTACATGAAAAGGTAGCGCATACAATCAAAATCGGAACAACACAAAATGTATAAGCATGTGAATTTATCAACTCTTTTTAGTCTTTTTTTACACGGTTCCCTACTAAAAGTGGAACGTATCCTCCGTGCTAAAAAAAACCTTTGTGTATGTTAAGTAATTATTAAGCTTTTTTTTCGTTTCCCGACTAGTGCAACATTTTGGTTGATGTTTTTCAATTACTTAACATCAAGATCCCAAAAATAATCCCAAAATGTTCAACCTCAGACATAGATTTTGAACTTTGATTAGCACAGTTGATGAGGATTTCCAGGATCAGTTTTGCGCAACAGTTAGTAAGATTCTCATGAAACCTTAGGATTATACTAAGGCAGAACTCCTGTAATTGGTTTAATAAAAGATCGGATCAATACATCAAATCTGTACAGGTGGTTGCGACGCCTGATTCTTCTATTGAAACTTTGTGGAAATACTGCAGTCAATTCATGGGATGGATTCTGTTGTGGATCGAGTAGTCCGTGATCAGTAGGCTTAGATAAACTAGGTTTGAATAAACTCATTACGTTGTCAACTTTTCTACATTCAAGACCTATTTTATTACAAAAGGTTATGGGCCCAGAACTTTGGCCGTAACTGTGTGGCGTTCTGAAGAGAAAGTTAATTGAAGCGAAGATGACTACTCAAGCCCGAAGTTTTTGATCGGTCGGGGACACCGGAAGCGCAGCAACAAACGCGATCTCACGACAGGAAGCGGATCGGCGAGTTGGGCTTGCTGGAGCTGGACCGTGTGGTGTTTCCTTTGACGACGGAAAAACTAAAGGGGCGAGAAAAATGACCCTCATCCAAGAAGGAAGCTGGAGTGCGGTGATGCCCCAAGAAGCGCTGATCATGGACAAAGAAACAGAACTACGGGCGTTGTTCACGATATGTCTCAGCCTGGAGAAAATTAATTACAGTTTGGTAATGGACGCCAAAGATGCCAAGGACGTTTGGACAAACTGAAGGTCGCGTTCCGAAACTACGGGATTCGTCGGAGGATTGAATTGTTGCAGCAACTGACGTCGTTCCGGCCTGACAATTTTGACTCTACGGATGCCTATGTTGATGCGGTAATGTCGACGAGCAACAAGTTAGCAGCAATCAATTTTGCGGTCAGCGTCGAATGGCTAGCGTCGATTCTCCTGATGGGACTACCGAAATTCTACGATGAGACTACCGAAATTCTACGGCGATCCCATGGTTATGGGATTGGAGGCGTCTGGACAGGCGCTCCATGCTGATGCTGTTAAATCAAAGATCCTGCAGAACGTGAAGATCAAGATGAGATCGAAGAGTAGTAGCGACGAAGGTGCGTTATACAGTGATGAACATCTACGTAACGAGAAGAATAGTGGCCATAAGAAGGGTGAATTCCAAAGGTTCGGTGAATCTGGAGTGCATCGAGGGACCTGGCGAAGTTCAAAAAGTTCTGGAGGTTCCTGATCTAGCGGCGAATGTTCAATATGACGGTTACCGCACCGGACTGCAAGGTACTAATGAAGACCGGAGAAGTATTTACTAGCGGAGTCACAGAAGGAGGACTCCATAAGCAAAACCGGGTGCAGGAGAAGGTGTTCGTGTGCAAGGGGGACTGGGAAGTGGCACAAGCGATTTGGCCATATCAGCATGCAGAGTATGACGAAACTGATGCAGATGACGAACGGTTTTTAGTTGAAGAAGGTGGATGAAGACGATGCGTGGCATTTGCGAAGGGAAGCATGCACGAGATTCGTGTCCTACCAGCAATACAAGATCGATGAAGTTACTGGAGCTCGTGCACTCGGATTTGTGTGGATCGTGGATCGAAGTGGCATCGATTGGAGAGAGCCGAAATTTTATCACCTTTATTGATGAAGCTTTAAGGAGGGTTTTTATCTTCACGTTGGAGTCCAAAGATCAAGTGAAAGAAGCTTACGAAGAGTTCAAGAGCATGGCTGAGCGACTGAACGGTTTTTTTTTTTGTTTTTTGAAGATACTGTGGAGCAATAATGGACGAGAATACGTGAATGAAACCATGAAAGCGAGCATGCGGCAGGACATTTAAAGAAGTGCCCGTATAGTCCGGAACAGAACGGAACTGACGAACGCATGAATCGTACGATAATGGAAAGGGTAAGAGGTAACCAAATTTGGCATGTGAGCGTTTCCAGGCGAAATTACTTGGAAATGTGGAAAATGATTCTCCATATTTTTTTTTATTTTAATACGCGTTTGGCTTAGAAGACTGAGCATTTTCCGCTCTAATACCTGAAACAGACATACAACGTACAGCGTTGTACGAACTGTCAAATACTTTAATCCAGTACTAAAAAACACGTACTAGACTAAAGGAGTACAACGCTGTACGTTGTATGTCTGTTCCAGGCATAACATAGATTTTTGTGATTCAAGAGTCAGTTTTAAAAACGGCGTAAGCATTTTGAATAGCACTTCAATAAATAATTTGTAGATCGGACAACCTTTGATTGTCCAAAAAACTGTCTAAGAACAAGTTGTGATCCTAGGTGTCAAGGTTGTGAAAAATATACACTGAGAAAAAAATTCGGAATTTTTATTAGAATATCTCAAAAAATCGATTTTTTTATGACTGTAAAAACTTGAAGGAAATTTTAGCGAAGACTTCGGGATAGAGAAACGTCAGGAAAAATAGTTTCTAGAACATCAATTTTCGGTGCATTTCTCAAATATTTTAATATTTGAATGAAACTAGCGGCGTAGCAGCGCTCGTACCGGGTAAGCTAGTAAATTATAAATAACTGCATACAGATACTGTGATACGCTCAGTCCAGTTGTTCCAAGAGAACAATGAGGTCCATTTTAATAAGGGCTTTTTAGGGTGTATTGAGAGAGCATTATGAAGCATGCATAGGGGTAAGTTTCCATTTGTAACATAGGCTAAAAGTGTGCAAAATTTTGCACAGATCGATGTTTAAAAATTGTAACTTTTTAGCCCGTTCAACAATTTACCCTAGATGTTTCCTGAAAGATGTGAGGGAACTCAAAGACTTGTTAAAGTTATTAGAGAGATTCGTTAAAATTATAAGAAGACATTCAAAGATAGTTTAATAAACAGAAAAACTCTGGGATCTATGGAGCAAATGAGAGTTTGACTAATAATTTTTCTTTAGAGCCTGACTGACAAACGCAATAGCTTCTCCGCAAATTGGCTTCTTCCGCAAATTTATCTTCATAGAAAACCCCCCAACTAATCCATCACGATCATTTCGAAGTGAAAGTTTCATATCCGATAGAAATAGTGGCTTACCAGTGTATATTTTATGTCACGAGAAATTCACGGAAGAAGCCTTTGTTTACGTTTGTCAGTTTGGCCCTAATGAAAATCTCTGTCGAATTGAACAATACGTGCAAAAAGTAGGCTGTGCGCGTGAATTGAAAAGTCGTGTTTTGTTTTCGTCTGCTGTCGAAGTGCAAGTAGGAGACGGAAGTTGTTTTGAAGCATTTTTTGAAACCGTTGACTGAAATTTTATCAACACAATTTGCTGGGGTTCGATTCGATGACTTCAGAAGCTTTAGGAAGATTCAACTCCATGAATGTTTTCGGAGTGTAATCACGGGACGACTGGAGAAACTTCTGCGCTTGGCAAATTCCAAATTATAACATCCGATGTATAAAAGTATAGCCTGAGTTCTCAGTATTTTCTCAAGGAGCCATCTGCTCAACAATTCCCTTCCATTCCAGCCAACCTTGGTTCAGTGTATAGACAACTATTCAATGCAATTCTAATTTGCGTAAGCCCCTGTTGCGGAAGACGTATTTCAAAATTCAGGCTTTCGTTCCCCAATCTACGTCACAGATTAGTTACGTATCGTGTGAAAATGGTAAAAATACGAAAATTATGTTTGACGTAAATCAAGGAACGTGAGGAAAACTATTATGTCATAGTTTGTCTTGTGAAGCCAAAAACTATGTGCACAGCAAACATTATTTTCAACATCGAGATCACAATGTCATTGACCCCACAAAATACGAATCGATGACAAATTAACCGGAAATCAGGCAAACACTGAGGTTCTCGATTTCTGCGGATTCACAGTAAGAAATGTTCCGTTTCTTTTGTTTTTTTTTCTAAAATTGTTTGTGATTGAATTAATATCCTTAAGTCCACCAGCATGTATCGATTTCAGGAAACCAGAATTTAAATAAAATTTAGGACATCGTTTTCCATGAGTGTGCATTTTACTAATGATTGTATCACCTCAAAGGATAATTTCAGTTCAATTAAGGGCATTACAGACGCTTGTCTGTATAATATATGGATCAGATTAGGTCTGAAAAAATGTATTCCTTATGGAACAGCTGACCAATTCATGCCATGCCTGGCTTATATTTAATCCTTAGCGTTTTGTTCGTCGCCACGGCCTGCCTTGATCAACAAATCGACGGGACCAATTGTACTGCTCCGAAAATGTACTACCCATGTTATGGTCTACTCAAAACCTCTCCTGGTTGCAATTTCAACGGAACAAACACCTGGAACCTACGGGAAGTGGCACTGCCCATAGATTATTCAACTTCACCGTATTCTCCAGCACAGGATTGGCTCAAACTGATGGACTACCACATTCAACAGGGTCAAACGTCCTGCATTAATTTCAAGCTGGAGTACTTCACACTCGTCGGGATATCCAAATTGAGCCTGTTTTGCGATACATGGCATGTGTTGACGATGCGTATGAGTACAGAACTACTGGATGGCCCCAATCACGAAATGTTCCACAGTGCCATTGAGTGCGTTCCATTTGCTGGGTTCGAGGTTGAAACCGATTCTAGAAACCTGTTCATCAATAGGAGCATCCCCCATTGGGCTGTGGTTAGCGCAAACTATGGTGCATGGTATATAGGCGAGCACCTTTGGTGGAAAGGCGTAAAATCGCTGGAAAATGCTCACTGCAATTGCACCGGATGGATTCCGTACGTACGTAAGTTGAACGAATGTTCGCAACGAAGAGTAAACCATCCGCCGAAGACAGTTCAAGCACCCGAAACTAAGAAATTCAATGTTCGTGCTGTAGCTTTGGTGGCTTGGCTTTGGTGGTTTTTGGAGGGCCTCGTGATTTTCACATGTTGGTGACGGTTTGTAAGTAAGTTTTGGGAACGGCGGTTAGCAGATGAATCATTGGAAGGAGTGTCTAGTTGTCGTTCTGCAGGATGGTAATGACCATTCTGTGGGGAAAAACCCTAAACACAACATTTGAAGAACATCGAATGGCTTGAAGTATTCTAAGAAATTTCAAGAACAAACGTAATAATCAGCAGACAGCTAAATGTTTTTTGAAAGATCATCGGATTTATTGAACTTGCTAATCGAAAGTGTGATTTAAAATTTTGCGAGTGATTTTAAAAGAATTCTATCTTTGAGAATTATGAGGCGCCATGAACGGCGATGTCAGTTAGTTTTCAAATGAAATTTCAAATGTTATCGGGCTTCATAGAATCTTCAAAATGCTGTCTTAGTTCAGGTAACGTTTGAAACCTGCAATAAACACCATTTAGAAAAAGATGTACTGTTTAAAATTTACCTTATTAGAGCCTCTTCAAAAAAAAATACAGTTGTCTTAGTTTGTTTGGATCAGGACTTCTGGAAGGTTTTGGCGATTTATTTCCTTAGAAAAGTGGGAACCAGTGCTATCAATAGTCAATCCGACTCAGTTGGATTAATTTATCGATAACTTGTACCAAAAACTGAGTTTTAGAACATGGTTTATGATTGTAGCTCTTGACTAGTTCATTAACTTTGTCTAACAGTGCATTGCCCTAACTGTAATGTCATAAGTATTTTATTCACTGTAATGTTCTTGTTATATTTGAAGCTGAACATCATTTAAAAAATTGTGATTTTCTGCTCCAATTGATCACCTTGAATCGAATTGACTATTTACAGCACCAGTGAAAACACTCTGACCTCAATTCTGACCATGAATCAGATTCATAGTCCTAACCATCTCAACTAATGAAACATAAAAAAGAGAATAAA